>MQRK01205358.1:10686-24031 GCA_001938485.1 Girardia tigrina | reverse complement strand
TCCATTTCATTTAGCTAAACGCTATTTATTCCTCTAAGAAGTCAGCATTTGCGATTTAACACAAATGTACTATTTAGCAGGTGAGAGTCTCGTTCGTTAACGGAATTAACCAGACAAAACGCTCCACCAACTAAGAACGACCATGCACCACCACCCACCGAATCAAGAAAGAGCTATCAATCTGTCAATCCTCACAGTGTCCGGCTAATCATTAAAACAATAACATAAATAGTGATGGGCAATAATTATGTACGATACCAACGAATACCATTTTTTCAAGCATTTGGACAACTTCCTCCAGGAAAAATGCTTCAAAAACCAAGATGGCACCAAAGACGCCTTTAAGGCGTCTAGAAGGAGCAATAAACTTGTTTTTCGTTGGCAAAAAAGTTTTGATTCTGATGGGTTTTTTTCGATTAATAAAGTTTATTCTGTGCTGAGTTACATTTGTTTAAAGTTTAGGTTCAAAAACCTGCATTGCTTTTGCAACAACCTAATACATTGAAACAGACTAAATAAGTCACATATAATTTTCTCTGTCGTAAATGACACCGTTTCATATATTAATTTTTTCATTTGACGTAAATTTAACAAGAAGCGTGGCTACGAGATGGCTGTGGTTAGCGAAGAATTCAATAATTATACAAGGAAAATATACACTATAACAAAAAAATATTTATTTATCATTCCATTATAATCACTAAAAGACTTTATTGTTTTCATCTTCACACAAGATTCTTTATAAAACTTGTTTGGACTTTTATTTCTTTTTAAGATTTTTCATATTTTCATAATTTTACTTGGTTGATGTCAGACAATATATAAAGAATATTTTTCCGTGCAGGTTGAAGCAAAGAAAGCCCTTCCAAAAGATTTAATTATGCAAACCAATCTTTCAAACAAGCCAAAGCAGCAACACGCAAAGTCTTCTTCGAGTAAGTTAATTCACTTTTTATTATAAAAATCTTTAATGTATCTTCTAAGTCTAAGACTGTGTGGAATATCGTAGTTTTTTTCACTATCAAACTAACAGATTTTTCTTCCATCTTATTTTTAAAAAATCTCAAGTTCAAAAATGTCAATGTTGAGCAGAAATCTTCATCGACATCAGAACAATTCTATCTCTTGATTCCAATAATAACTATAACAATATTGATTATAACAATAGCAATTTGCCAAAAGCGCATTTTCCGCTTGCACTTTTTTCCGGTCACGAACAATATTATTAATCAAATATTCACAAATTTGGTCGAGTTAAATTTTAAAAAAATTCCCCTGTCCGAAGTTTTTTATCTATTTTTCTTTGAGTAAGAACACAATCGAAATCCATCAAGAATAAATATATTTAAATTCTAACACAAATAATCAAATATTAAAACAAAAACAATAATTGAATATTAAAATAACATTTAATTATCCAACTTCTGCCTCTTTAATTTGAAGGTCTTGTATACTTTTTCAACCATTCAATGCGGCGCGGTTTCAAGGATGTGGGATACTTCAGAACCACTTGATGATGAGTGAGGAATTTTACAATTTTATATGGCCCTTCATATCTGAAACCTTTCCTCAATTTGTGAGGTTCCACCTTTACTAACACTTCCTCTCCCACCTGAAAAATCCGATGTTCTCGTTTTTCATCATCTTGCATCTGTAATCGATAGGTAGACATAGAATTATGTTCAACTGTAATCGGATTTGATTGTGTATGGGGTAATGTATTGAATGTACCATGTAAATTCAGCTTCTGTCTAAATAAAACCTCAAATGGAGTACATCCGATAGAGCTTTGCCAAGTTGTATTCAGAAGAAATTCAATTTTTGGAAGTAGTTATTCCCAATCTAGAGAATCATTTTGAGATGTACTAGAAGTAACTACCATATCCCGCAATGAACGAATCGAGCGCTCTGCTAATCCATTGGATTGGTGTTGGTACGGAGACGAAAATTCTTGAGATATATTGAACGTTTTACACATCTCCCGCAACTTGTTACCTTCAAAAGTTTTCCCCTGTCTGATAAAAATGATCTGGGTTTCCCGAATCGATAAATCCATCTATTTTTCATAGCAGCAATCAACGCGTTTTCATCTTGATTACGAAGTGCTACCAATACAACGACCTTGCTAAATCTATCAACCATCACAAGTACATATTTCTTTCGGGTTTTAGAAGGTAAAAATGTGCAATATCCATTACAACTTCTTCAAATAATGTTTTATCATCTCGAGGTAAAAACGTCTCCTTAGATGGTGTTGTTAGTACCTTCCGTTTTGCACAAATAACACATTCTCTAGAAACTTTCTCAATTGTCTGTCGCATTTTTGGCCAGAAATAGATATCCCGCATATATTCATACAACTTCTTATATCCTATGTGACATAAATCTTCATGAAAGTACTGAATTAATCGATGTTGAGCAGCTTCTGGGACAACCACGCGTTTTACATGTCCATTCCGATAGAACAGCAATTCATCTTCTAATATCAAGTGATTAATGTGTTCCCACAAAGGACCTTGTAACTGATCTATTGAAGGTGGTTCATTAAGTTCTAATGAAGTAATAATTTCCAGAATATTTTTATTTTCTCGTTGGATGTCCTTCATATGGTGGAGATCCAACGTGCTACAAGTGTTTAAATACTTTACTTTACTCTTACTTGTTCATCCAAATACAGAATCACTCCTTTATACAACATATCGTGAAATATTTGATGCATTAAAGCTTGAAAAGTTACTGAAGCAGTGCACAATCCAAAAAGTAAGCGATTGAAGCAAAATTGTCCAATTTTGGTACTAACAGCGGTTTTCAATTTTGACTCCTCTGTCAACTCCACTTCGAATATTATTATCCTTTTTCTTTACTATTACCAGCAGAGAGTTCCATGGACTTTGACACGGCTTTATGACTTGATTTTCTAATAACTGCTTTATCAGGATATTCACTTCAGCTTCCAAATGTAGAGATAATCTTCTCTGATTTATGGTCACTGGTGAACCAGTTGTTTTAATGTGGTGTTTTAAAACCGTTGTGTGTCCCAAATCGAAAGTAGAAGCTATGAATATATCTCCATATTGTCGAATCAGGTTGGGGATATTCTTTGAAGCAAAAATATTAAGTGCTTTGTCCACTCTCAACTGAGTATTTATCTGTACAGCTGCTTCTTGTGTTTCCATCACGATTACATATTTAAGATATACTCCGAACATCTTCATGATGTCTATGCCCCCGATAAAGACTGGTACTAAGCCCTTCACAACATATATTTCTATTGTATTCTGTTTGTGGCCCCATTGAACGTTGATTTTACTTTTACCTAAACATGCTCCACTGTCCGACGAAAAAGTACCCATCAACTTCTCACTTGATGGCTTCAACGGTGGACCACCCATTTCCTTCCAACATGATACATCCATTACTGAAACGGACGCTCCTGAATCCCACAACATCTCGAAATCTATCCCATTGCATACAACCCTGCTCAATAATTTACCATCTGTCTTCTGATACATCTTCTTATTCTTCTCTGTATTTTTTCTATCTCTGAAATTTATTTCCTTTATTGATGCAACCCGACGGATGAGATAGCTATCGTGGGTTGCGGACCATTTTTTTCTTGCTTCCCAAATTGAACTTCTGAGTTGTTGTTTGAATCATTAAAATCATTAATGTCTTCAATCAAATCTTCTTCTTCTTGTATGCGTAAAATTGGTTGCGAGGTGGCTTCTCTCCTATTGGATTTGTGTATTTTATAACAATCTCGAAAATTATGATCTTTCTTCCCACAAACTAAGCATCTTCCATTTAAAGAACAGTCAATTCTTCTATGTCCCAATTCTCCGCAACAAAAACAGTGACCCGGTTTTAAAACATCAGGCCATGGTTCTTGTCTTCCCAAGCTCTATAAAAATATCTCTTGGCAATCGACTTCATTGATTCGTTCGGGAAATTTCGTTGTTGGTTCGCGAGTATTGGCTGATTATTGGAATTGTCATTTTTCATTATTAATTGTTTGTTTTCCCTTCCTTGTGGTTGGTGAAATCCCATTTTCCGAGGTTGATAATTATCCATGTTTGGTTTTCTAATAGCATCAGAATATATCATCCTATTTGGTAAAACTGCTGCGACTGATTTAGGAGTCAATTGCTCCAGCATACTGGTCATTGTCTGGCTTTTCTGGCGGCATATCTGGTTCTAAAATGAATGCTTCTCGCAGCTTATCATTATGTATGCCATGTACTAAAAAGGCTTTAATAATTTCATCCATTGCTTCTGGCGTCTTAAAAATTTCGGTAACTAATGATCTTACCCATAACTCGAAACAATGATATCGTTCGTCGTGTCGTTGAGAAACGTTGCTCAGCTCCTTGACTTTGTCCACGACACTCCTTGGTTTGGTAAATGTTGATAGAAACCATCTGGACACTTCTTCGTTCGACAAATCTTTCCGATTTGCACAAAATTCGTTCCATAACAGACGGCAGTCCCCTCGTAGAAGCATGTCGAAGGCAAATGACATTTCCATTTGGTTGAATAACGCAAACTCCTTTGTTTCGTCTAGCCATTTCCCTGAGTTATCTGATTTACCATCAAAAAATGATACCTTCGGTGCCAGTGCTTCTTGTGCATCAAGTGGTAATTTTGAAAATAATTTTCTTCTCTCTTCCGCTCTGCTCACTGCGCAAATCACCGGCTTGGTTTCGAGATTTGAGTGACTGTGGTCGCCAGTAAGAACACAATCGAAATACATCAAGAATAAATATATTTAAATTCTAACACAAATAATCAAATATTAAAACAACAACAATAATTGAATATTAAAATAACATTCAATTATCCAACTCTTTGAATTTCAAGTTGAGATTTCTAATGGTTGATAATGGTTGATTTAATTGATAATTTTTTTACTTTGCTTTTTATTTGCTGTTTAAACGAATTAGTTTGAGTCAAATAAATAAAGATTATAATTGTGAGTAATGTTCTGAATTGTTTGTTGTTTTATATTTTGCATGTTGTATATTGATTCGGATTGTGTCTCCCCTATCCAGATGTCTGATTGGTATTTTCTTGGATTCCCACCAATTGAAAATAATTTAATTTTAAAGTAAAAATATTTTAAATATTTTTCCAATGTAATTTTTAAATTTTTAAAAATGACTTATAATTTTTAAAATTTAATTATAATTTTTAAAATGGAAAAATGTATATATCTAATTTTAGCCAATAGGAGTTTTGATAATAAATTAATATTATAATAGTTTTCCATTTCTTTTCAAAAGATTTAGGATGACAGAAAAATATTAATCAAGAAAAAAATGTAGTAGTGTTAATAAATGTTGTAATGACAATTCGACAAGTGACATTAAAAAATGTTTGAAAAATCGTATTAATGAAAATTTTTAAGTTGGATTTTCGAATAATGAATTTTGAAAGAAGTGAATATGAAGATTTGAAAGAATGGTTTAATGATAAATTCGGACCAAACGATTCTTCAAAACTGTTGAAAGAAATTATAAAATCCATTAAGAATTCAGACAATGCTATGTATTTTATTGTGGAATCAATACTATAATAGAATTATGATTTCTATCTGTGTGAAGTTACCGCAGTTCAGTAAAAAAAATTTAATTATTTTGTTAAATGACAAAACAACCGATTGATCCGAAATCTACGCGATGAGGCTATTCCAACAAAGTGCCTCCGCTGCCGATACGACGAGAAGAAGTCGGTGAATAAACGATGAAAAGGGTCAACATAAATACAAAAAAAATCAATGTCAGCAAGAAAAAACCCAAAGAAGGAAATATGATGAATTTGGATGAAAAAAATCGATTGATCCCAGACATATTCGACGAGAGAAGTTCCAAAATCTTGCTCCGCCGCCAATTAGAGAAGTAGAAGTTGGTGAATTCGGCAATAAAAATATTATCTAATCTAATAAATCGATAAATGAATTACATAATTTTAATAATGTTGATATCATCTAAAAATATAAAAGTTATCTTTTTAATGAAAATTTTTCAATAAATAATAATAAATTAATAGATGATAATTTTTTCAATTGTTTACGATCTTTGTCAATAATAATTTATTCTGTGAACATTTATATAAATATATTGAAAACAATAATTTAAATACAAATTTTTTGAATGTTTTTTTGGAAATAATATCAAAAGAATATTGTAAGTAATGGAAAATTAAATGTATTGGGTTCTTGATCAAAAGACGTTGTCATGAACACAAAACTTTATTTCTACCACAATTGAGTTTTTTTAACAAATATTTCCGAGGAACTTTTGCAATAAATCTTCAACACCGTTTGGATAGTTTTTGGGTCTCACTCATCTCACTTTAGATATTTGTAATGCCATATATACTGGAGAGACTTCGTGTCATCTCTTAAAGAGAATCCAGGAATACAGTTAAAATGAAAGTGGAAGTAATACTTCTGGACATAGAAAACTTTGTAAATACCCATAACTTTAAAATTCTGTGCATTCGATTTAAGAACTATTGGGAGAGAGTGACATGTGAAGTGTTATATATAAGATCTTTCAATATTAAAATTGACGTTCAACATGCACTCTTTAAAACTTTATTGATAGTTTTAAAATGATTTATTGATGACGTATTATTACCTAATCGTATTTGACAATATATAAGTGACTTACTTTTTTTAATCAGTTGTTCTAAGCATGGCTGCGGAGTCGGACTAAAATTGCCTGACTCCGACTCCGACTCCAACTTCGACTCCTTTTTAGGTCAATTTATAATATTTGTTATTATTTTTGGCCGAGTTTAGTTACATGCCTCCGACTTAGACTCTGACTCCAACTCGGACTCCGATTCCGACTTCTCCAAAAATCCTTAAACTCCGACTCCGCAGACCTGGTTCTAAGGATGACGGTCAAACCATCGAAATTAATAAACACTTTAATAAATTTTGATCGGCTTATTAATTTTAATATTATTATTATTATCATAATCATTATCATTGAATATATGTTTTTGAAATAAAAAAATAATTATATGCTAATAATATCATCAAGACAAGAATTTTAAAATGTCATTTTTTCAGTTAAATTAATAATAAAAAGAGCAAAAATTAGCTTTTTCCTTAACCGGGGAGAAGTCAAACGAAATGTCACCAAAAATAAACTGACATCGAAGTTGTAACGTCATTCATTCCTCTCGACTGTTTTCGTCTTAGGAAAGTTTCTAAAGAAGAAATTTGTTTTTAATGATTTATTTAGTCATTTTAAAGTTATTTAATTAGAATATTTAAGAAATAATTGTTCAAAAATTTACGTATTTTTATACGATTCATTTTATTCTATATTTAACAAACGTTTATTTATATAATAAATCAGTCTTTTCGTTTTCAGTTCAGAAGAAAATTAGGATATAAAAAGTGAAATAAATAATTATCGAAATCTGTTTTGCTGGTAATATTTTTTAACAAAAAAATAAATAAAATATTTTAAAATTAAATATAATTTTGAAAATTGAAAGAAAATTTAATTACTTTCAATTAAACCAAAATTTCTGTCCACTCCTCTCAAAACAATTTATTTGCTTCTTGATATTTTCTTTTTTCATATTTTACAAAGTCATTTTGTCAAATAGTGTTAAATAAAATCAATTCAACAATTCAATAAAAATCATGCAAATAATTTACAAATACAATAAAATGAATAATACATATTAAATATTAATTTAAATTTCGTTTTCAACCATATGAATTCTTTCTTTCATTTGATTATGATTGTTGGTGTTAGAGCGAGCACAGTGCAGTGGCGGCGTTCCGAGGTTGGGGGTGGTCTACGGGACAAGGGGAAGAAATAGATCAAAACTCACCAGCTCGCGTTCTCCCAATCCTAAATTTCGAACAAGACTGATCACCCTGCTCTTTCTCCGTCATTTTACGTCAACTTCATTTAACCTTTTTACAATGTCTGGAACACGATGTTTCGATAAAGATTTTTCAAAATGCTTCTTCGCATTGATTAGATCATCTAATTTTAAATGAGCATTCCCCGCTCTTGAACAAGCTGTGGCGATTAATTTATAATCAGCCTGATTTTCACGTCCGACTTCAACGGATTTATTACACAGCACAATACATTGCGCATATTCTCCTCTCTCGAAACGTACAGCACCAACGTTAGTATAAAACGTGCAATTTTTTGGATCAAGTTCGATAACTTCATTATCATGATCAAGTGAGACTGAAAAAATCTTCGATTTATAAGCTTCATAGCTTTTGTCCTTTTTGACTAACGATGCCCTTTCCATATCGGACAAGTCGATTTTCATTTTCTCCAATCGTCAAACGACAAACATCAATTTTAAAAGATCAAGCTTCCACCAAATTTTTATTTTTAGACTTATAAACAACACTGATTCATATTGGGTGAGCAGAACTCTGTGTAATTCTTCCCTTTACAAAAACAATATCTTTAAGTAATAACGTAATAATTAAGGCACGGATTTTATTGACATTTCATTTTTTTGAGACGTCTTCCAAGTGTACTGGTTGTAAATGAACACGTTTCAACACATTTTAATACGATTAGGGCAATTTTTATTTGTCATTATTTAACCTTTTTAGGTCATTTTTATGCTTTTTTAATTTTAAGGTCATTTTTCAGTTTGTAGGTCATTTTTTAGGTTATTTTTTCACTTTGGAGGTATTATTTTATTTTTTAGGTCCTTTTTTCAATTTTTAGGTCATTTTATTTTTTGTTAGGTTATTTTTACATATTTTCTATTTCTATATTTATTGAATTAAAAAAAATTTTTAAATCTAATATTATAAATTGTTTAAATAATATAAGATTTGTCAATATTTTAAAAGTCCTTGTAAATTATTTAAATTATTTGTTATGCCCAAAAAAAGTCAACAACATCACAACATGTGCGAAATTTAGCAAATGAATTTGGAACCGATATATTCTCTACTGATGGAAAAATTTTGTTTTTCAAAATTTGTGATACGAAGGTAGCGGCTGAAAAGCGATTTACAGTGAAGCAACATGTTTCAAGAAAGAAGCATATTATGGGTTTACAACGAATGAATGCTAAAAAGCAAACTCTAATGAATTCTTTCACTTCGACCTTGTAAATTTTCTATGAATTTGTGTGAAGCTTAGTTGTCCGCAAATATACCATTAGGCAAACTAAATAATCGTATGTTTCGAAATTTTTTGGAGGATTATACCGATAAATGTATTCCTGACGAATCTATACTGCGAAAGACATATGTTAAAGTTTTCTATGAAAAAAACTATTTATAGAATACGTGATTTAGTAGGCGACAAAAAAATATGGGTTTCAATCGATGAAACTATTGATTCGAACAGCCGTTATATAGGAAATGTAATAATCGGAACTTTAGAATGTGGAAGGGAAGGTACTATGTTTCTTTTAACAACAGAAATATTGGAAAAGGTTAATCACTCGATTGTCTGTAAGTTATTTGACGAATCTATGCTTCTTCTATGGCCAAATAGCATATCACTGGATAATATTATTCTTTTCTTAACTGATGCTGCTCCGTATATTGTAAAGGCTGCAACTGGGTTAAAGTATTTTTATACCAAAATGATTCACGTTACTTGCATTGCTCATGGTTTACATCGAACTGAGGAGGAAATGCGAAAATATTATCCAAAAGTCGATCTGCTTATAAGCAGTGTCAAAAAGGTTTTTTTAAAAGCACCATCTCGGGTAGAATTGTTTCGCAATCTTGCCCAAATTTATCACTTCCTCCTCAACCAATAATAACAAGATTGGGAACATGGTTATGCGCTTCAACTTATTATTCTGAAAATTTTAAAATACTACAAAACGTCATTGAAAAACTAGATGCTGAAGAATCAGTCTGCGTTAAAATTGCGCAGGAATGCTTTAGGGATATTAATATTGAAGATGGTTTTGCATATATTAAAGCGAACTTTCAAATTATCTCAACGATTATAACAAAATTAGAAAAAAGAGGAGAAAGTTTAAATAGTACTATTAATTGTATTGACACAGTTCATGATGTACTCAAGTCGTCACATGGATTCATTACTTTATGAGGACATTTTGTTGAGTGATGCATGTTTTTTTTAATGTGCGCCGGTTACTTCCGTGGACGTTGAAAGGTCATTTTTAATGTTCAAAAATCTTTTTACTGATAATCGCCGATCATTTATTTTGGAAAATCTCAAAATGACTTTTGTTACATATTGTAATAATGTGGAATAATGAATGAATAAAAACTTCTTAAAGTCTTTTGTTTAAACTTTTTTAGGTCATTTTTTGCATTCTTAACGTCATTTTTATCAATTTTTAAGTCATTTTTATGGTCATTTTTTTTGATTTTTAAGGTCATTATATTCCGTGCCCTAATAATAATTATAATTCAAATAATTAATATTTTATCAAACAAAATAAATACCCAGTAATTAAAAATATATTTTGAAAAAAAAATAATTTTCTTTCATTGACTTATTCTTTGCTCTTGTATTTTAATATTTAAATGATTATTATTTTGTAAGAGAATTTGGCTTTCGGGATTCCCTAAACGTCTTTTTATCCATGTCTCAGAATCTTTTATGATTGCTTTGTTAACTTTTTTGATTTATACTCTTTCAAAACTTTACATCATCCATATTTCAACTATAATTTCACCTTTAAATTATGATTTTTGATTTCCAACTTTGTAAATCGTTCTAAAAATTCAGCTTTTCTTTTACGAGCTTTTTTTAATTATCAAATGATTTTAATTTTTTAACTCATTTATTTTTTAAAACAACACAACAATTTTTATAAATTTTTTTTCGCATTAAATTGCCTTCGATAGTCTTTTTATTCAGAGAAATCAAAATTGTGACAAATAGTCACGTATAAAATTTAATCAAATTGATACACTCAAACAATTCAAAAAAATTGCTTATATATTGAAAATAAGCACACTCCATTTTTTCATTCATTGCACATTATTTTTTTATGGAAAATCGAACAACAAATTTGAAACCATAATACCATAAAATATTTTTTTAATATTTTATTTAATTTTTGATTTTATTTAGTTTATTAAATTTTTAAGCAAACATACATTTATTTATTTTCACAAATTGAATTGATATTCAGTCATATTTGAAATTTAAAAAATTCTGTTAAATTTTCCAAAATTCTGTTGGGAAATCAAAATCGTTGATATTCAGATCAGTTTTAATGTGGAATTGATCACTGAATGAATCGTTATCAGCGATAATATAAATTTATTTTTCGTCATTCACTACTTTGTCTGATTGATACAAAAGTAAATTATTGGTATTATTGGGTTCGTGATTAAAATCCAAAGTCATTATTTGCAAACTTTATTTCTATTATAACTTTCATTATTCAAATAAATTTATGAGGAACAATATTTCAGTTACATAAACCAGATTTTAAAATTCTAAATATAAATAATAATATCGATGCATATATATATATATGTGTGTGTGTGTGTGTTATTTTATTCAGTTTTGCATAAATCATATTTTGTTTGTGTTTTATTAATTTTTACAATGTTTATTAATTGAAATATAATTTTAGATCTTTAAAATTATTTTAATGGACATGTACTGTAAAATTTCAATTCCTAAATAATTTTTCTTTCATTTTAAAACATTTAATTATAAATTATTTTTTAATAAGAATTTCCGTGGACAATTAACTTCAATAAAACATTATGATTTTTATTTAAGAACTTGATTTTAAAACATTCAAAAAATTATATTTTTAATTAAACTTATCCGTTGACAATTAAATTTAATAAACATTATGATTTTTATTTTAAAAAATGTTACAAGATACATCAAAATCTTCTTTACAATATTCTTTTACTCCGAAACAGTTATTTTAATTGTCATTTTTTTAAAACCGAATGTTTTATAAAAAAAGTTGTTTCAATTTAATTAGTTAAATATTATCATTACACTATATTTTTTTATAAAAACTAATTCCATTTTAATTAGTAGAACATTATTTTAATTTATCTCAAATATAAATATGATTTTTAATTTATAAATATCAAAAATTTACAGTTCACCAAAAAGAAGCCATAGCATCCCCCATCGTTTTTAAAATTTTTGAATTTTTCAACATTTTGAATAAGTTGTCTACCATTTTTGTCTTTCAACTTGTAACTTCTATCGTGAATTCTTTCTATAATTTCATAAGGGCTTTCGAATCTATATTCTCCTTTTGTTCTATTTTCCTTTTTGTATCCAGACATTTTCGCCAACCTTATAAATTCTTCGCGTTACATTTTCCTCTGGCTTGTTTTGTTCTTTTAGTCTTATTCTGGTATCCTTCTGGTTTATTTTGCTGTTATCATACCACTTTTGTCTATCTATTTTCTTCCCAAATACGACTTCTGCTGGACTGCACCCTTTCATCTTTTGTTTCGTTGCATTTATAGCAAATTCCACTTCTGGTAATATGTCTGCCCAACTTGTAGCATTTCTTTCTTTCAAACTTGCCTGTATGAATCCTCGTATTGTCCGAAACTGCCTTTCAATTATCTCATTTGTGTTATGATGATACGGCTAGAGAAAATCAATTCAATACCTTTTGCTTCCAACATTTCTTTTACTTTCTTCCCTTCGAAACATTTTCCGCAGTCTACGTTAATCTCTTTTGGTGCTCCAAATTTTAATATCCATTTCTGTAATATCATTCGTACTATTGTCTCTTCATCTTGTCTTTTAATTGTTGTCAAGCTCGCGTATTTACTGAAATGGTCAATTATTCCCAATATGTATCTTTCTTTTCTTACTTTCTCATTCCATGGTCGGCAGATGTGTATATAAACTTTCTCAAATATTTCTGACGTTGTTATTTTTATGTTTTCTTCCTTTGTCTTAGTGGTTATTGTCTTTGTTCGTTGACACTCCATGCAGAATCCTACCACCACTTTTACCGTTTTCTTTTCTTCTTCCATGTCAAACTTGTCCCTCAGATATTCGTATACTTTTTCGGCTCCCGCATGGCACAATAATCTATGTGTTTGTATGATAAGATCGCTTCTTTTTTCTTTCGGTATCCATTCTTTCATACCCGCTCGGGCTTGACTCCTCGTAGTCACTGCTAATAATTTCGTCTCATTGTTTTTCTTCCTTTTTTTGCTTCTTTGTGTTCCATTTGGCATTGTGTACATGTGTCGCAATTCTGTCTTGATAACATATCACTGTGGCCGTGCAGCACTCCCGTTCTATATTCTAGTTCGATATCCAAACTATTTAAGTAATTCATCTACGTTTGGAATTGAGCCGTTAAGGGCTTCTTTGTATGAAAAATGAACGTTATA
>MQRK01205353.1:14123-28065 GCA_001938485.1 Girardia tigrina | reverse complement strand
GACCGTTGCTATGGTATTCCCAACCGTTGCCATGGTAACCACGATAACCCATATCGTTGCTATGGTTACCAGCAGGGGGGGGGGTAGTGAGGGAGAATGCCCATTTTTACACTACTTATTATATAATATAATATAATATTATATTATATTATTTTATATTATATTATATTATATATTATATTATATATTATATCATATATTATATATTATTATTTTATATATTAGTATTTTTATAAATTATGTATGAGGAATATTTTGAATGTTTGATGTTTTGTGTTTGAATGTTGTATGTTGATTTGAGATTGTGTCTCTCCTACACAGATGGATGATTAATATTTTAATTCTTCTCATCTGAAAATACGTAATGCTTAAACTTCTTTCTAATTTAAAATAATTATAAAATTTGAAATGAGTTAATTAATTTTATTTACAATTTTTAAATAAATAAATAAAATTAATATTTTTTTAAATAATTAATAATCATTTTAATTTTTAACTAATAACATTTTGAATAAATATTTTAATAGTTTATGTAAATCTCCATTTGCTCAAATAATAAAATTCAACTCATTAATTAATTAGACGCATGCAATCTTACGACAGATTTGACAAAGATTGTCCTGAAGACAGTCAAACTTATTTTAATAATAAAAATATTAAAAGTCATATTGGTGTTCTTAATAATTTTTATGTTGTGTATTATTCTTCAATTGAAATAAATTTTATTTTATGATAAAAAACCAATAATTTATTATTAAATAATTTATGTATTTATAATGAAAATAAAAAATAGATATAATTGTAAAAGTAGTTATTATAATATTTTATATTTTCCTTGTTGTACGTTTTATAAAAACGTGATCTTATGAGGGAAATTTTTCAAGTTTATTTCGAGATTTTAAATTTTAATTTCCTAATGCTATTTGTTCGATACCGTCCCCAGGTTTCCTCAGAGACTGGCCGGCTGTAGCAGAGACCCAGTTGCGTCGTTGTTCGGGTATTTTGTGATCGCGCTGGGCCTATTTGAGTTTATATAACTGATTGCTCAGGAATAATTGATTTTGCATAGATAATTTCTTTTTTTATATCGTTAGTTATTATCAAATTAATAATAATTTTCAAGTAAATTCGTTCTCAAATCAATTAATAAAGTTTGTAAATCAGGAATCATGATTTTGTTCAATAATAATCTTATCATAACCTAAATATTCTTTTTAAATTGAGAATCAATAATTTTAGAATCGTTTCACACCACAATATATATTCTTTTTTAATAATTATTTATCCATATCTACCTATACAAGCTATATAATCGTAGACAGTGTAAAGCGGCAAGATATTTAGCGCTAAACTGATCAGTTAATTGTCATTCAAATATCCGTTTAAACTTGCGACTGTAGACTTCGATAATAATTCAAATGAAAATGTCTTTTAGGAGAAGAAGAGATATTTAAATATAAATAACGATAACAAAAGTAATTTATAAATAAAAATTTATTACAAAACACTATTTTCCGATTTTCATTTTCATGAAGAACTCTTGTAGACCTTGTGAAAGAACCATTTTTAAAGTTACTAATCTATTTTCAAAAGCTTTACGTAAAAATTTATCATTGAAACGGAAAAAAATATTTCGAGGATTTTTTTATTTTATAATGAAGAAATTGGTATGTTGAGTTTCGTGCTTGGAAATGTACGTCTCCACCAAGAGTAAAAATTGGTATTTTGGAAGTTCATGATAATTAATTGTTTGAGCATGATTTATATTTTAAATTACAGAATAAGCTATTTAAAAATTTAAACTATTAAATGTTTAATATTTAAATATTAAAAATTTTGATAAAGTAAATAATTTTAAACTGAATTTTAAATCCATTAAATTTGTGGAGATTTTGCATTCATGCAGATGTTTGAATTCTTTCCGGGATTAAAAAATGAGTAAAACTGCAAAAATTACAAGTAAAATTAACATTATATCCATATAAATTCTTTGGAAAGTTGACATCAATCTCCGTCTTGTGATACTCTATACATTTGTATTATCATCTATAAGAACAAAAATAATGTTTAATATTTCCATTAGATGTAAATAACTCCAACACTTATTTTGGCAGCAGCATACCTGCAATTCATTTTGAGCAACAGCAAGTAAATGAAAAACCCATTTATCGGAGATGCCTTGCAATCTAGAATGTGACGTTATAATTTCGTAAACTATTTAGTTGCCCATTTCAAAGGTCTGGGTCAAATCCATGTTATTCAGGTTGTGGTCTTGAGTCATCTTTTCAGATTTTAGTCCCGTACTTTTTGATCATTTCAATAACTTCACGACGTTTTTCTTCCTTTCATTCAAAATTTTTTTTAATTCCGCCTTCACACTCTAACTGTCCTTTGTATTTGTTGGGTTTGTGATCAACGATATAATTCATTACACAAATATTTATTAGTATAATTGTGAGAGGTGGTTGCAACATATTCGAGTTCATTTTTTAACACCAAATTTATTTATATAACAATTCATATATTTAAAACAAATTTTCCTGTTAATTTAATTATCTCGCCACAAATTAATCTATTAAATTCTTTTCGATTCAATTTTTAAAATCCTAAAAATTTATTTCAAAAATTTATTTCAAAAATTTATTTCAAAAATTATTTAAAATTTATTTTCAAAATTTATTTCAAAATTTATTTAAAATTGCTTCTTAAAAATATTTTTATTTATAAATAAATATTTAATATTTTATAGTTTTTTTAACATTTTTAATTTTAAGATAATTAATAGATACATTAAAAGATATTTTTTTATTTTTAAATAGATATTTAATTTTTTATGTTTTTCTTTTATTATATCATTTTTAATTTTTTAAAATATTTAAAAACACTTTAAAAATATTTTATTTTTAAAAAACGTTTTTGATTTTTAATAGTTGTATTATTAGATCATCTTTAATTTTAAAATATTGAATAAGCATATTAACATTAAAATATTTTACCCTTTAAATTAAAAAAATAAATTATTCTGGCGAGATAAAAATTTAAATTAACCCCTCATAATAATAATTAACTATTTTTCAAACAAATTTATGATGATCGATGTTTTCTCATTTTTCACAAACCAAATATAAAAATTGCTAAATATAAATATTGATATAAATTTTAACTATTTAAAAAAAGACTTTTTTATAATTTTAAAAATTAATTTTCCTACTATTAAAAACTGAACTTTTTTTAAAATTTATTTTGAATATATTTTTTTATTTTTAATTTTATAAATTCCATTTGTGAGGAATATTATTGAATGTGTTGTTTGGTATGTTGTTTTAGGATTGTGTTTCTCACACCCAGAGGGAAGATTGATATCTTAAATATTTTAAAACGTCGAGTTGTTTAATCAATTATTAAAAGTTAAATAATTACTTTAAAATTAAACTAATATTTCAAAAATAATATTTTAATAATAATTTCTTAAAATAAATAAAAATTATTTTAAATTTCAATTATAAATAATTTTTGTAATAATTAAATTATAATTTAAAGTATAAATTATTTTTGTAATGATTAAATTGTATTTTAAATTTGTTTGAATAATAAGACGTTAAAGAATATTATTAAAGATTATCAATCAAGAACGAGGACGAGCTACGCAAGTTTTACGGAGAATTGTTCTAGTGACAATTCAAATTGTGATAATAATAAATGTAAAGGAAACTCAATAAATGTTTTTAATACCATTTTTATTTTGTATTTAATTTGTAAAAATAACTATTAACTCTGTTTAAACATTTTCAACATTTTATCCTTAGTTTCTTCTCAAAAGTATTCAATTTTTAACTTTATTATTTTGAATTTCATGTAAAATTCTTTTTTAAATATTATTCACTTATTTAATTTATAGCTTATATAAAATGTTTTCAACAATAAATTTTAAACTCTAATTTCAAGAAATATTCGAAATCCTAAAATTTAATGAACTATCACTTTTAAATGTTTTATATTTTTTGAAATTAAAAAATTTGCGAGCTCACCAAATTCCTAACATTATTCTAACTACACTACTGTAAATGACTGTTAAGCGCCAGCGACTATATGAAAATCATATCCTTTTTTAATGATGGTTAGTTACACCATCATAATAATTTGTTTTTTATAAATGATGGAGCATTTATATTATATTTCTTATTTATTAATCATTTAAAATAACTACATTTCTGTTTCTTTTGACTTTTACTAATTGTTTGTACATTAAACTTTCTTAATATTAAATACGAAATATATCTGAATTTAATGTTTTTATACTGCAGAACATAATCCAATATATTTCATAAAATTATTTATTTATAGGTCGTCAATTAACATTAATTTCAATGATATTCGCATGAACTAGCTCATTGCTTGAACAGCTGTTTCGTGACTTCTTCCTACCGTTCCTTCTCTTATCACTGGAAAAGAGACTCATCTAAATTAGCTCTTTTATTACTGTTATATAGTTTTCCCATTTTGATTGATTATGTATCATCATAAAATCATTGTTTAATGGGTTTTATTCCATCTCTCTCTATTGATGTATTGCTTTTAAAAGAATTGGCAGTTATAAAAACAATTGTAAAGATACATTGAGTATCGTCGGTTTGTTAAAACAAATATTTAGATGGCCTTTTATTTTATTTAAAATGGAAAAAAGAACCCGAAAATAGAAAAATCTGAAAAATATTATTTTAATAAATTTTAAAAAGGATTCAAATAAAAACATTGAAAAAATAAGTAAATAAGCTTTACTAGTTAGATGTTTTAAAATACAGAAAGAAATTTTATTTTAATTAGGTTTTATATATTTTTATATTTCTTTTATTAGAAGAACCACAATACACTTCGCTCATTTCCCATTCTTACAAAATCGTGATTGGTCACTCCAACAACAACCTGTTCTTACTAATGAAGCCGAAATAAAATAGATTGTTAAATAAAATCATCTGGAAAAATAATATTTGTTCCTGTTCAGATTGACAATATATATGTCTGTAATAGACTTTCCCATAGACATAAGTCAAATAATTGTTTTCATTTGATATTTAAACAATTTCCTTAAATTAAAATTAAAATCTTAAGTGGTGCCAGAAAGGTTTTAAGGCAATTAATGAAAAATAAAATTATCCTATGATTCCTTTCAATTCAGTCTGTTATCCGGGATTATAAAACAGACGCACGAAATGAGTCAGAATATTCACAAAAAGATATGTATTATAGGTTTCAAATTAAGTTTTCAAACACAGAGTTTATTTATCAATCAAATTTATATTTAAAGTTTTTAAAACCTTTTTGAAACTGTGCGGATGGGCTTAAAGTGCATCTAGCAGGGATAAAAGTTCAAATCGGGAGGCGAATCGTGTGGTTTACTGAGGGACACCGGGTGCTTAGCAACGTTGATGAAGCTGTGGTTGGCGCAATCAGATCGCGTAAAGCGTGTATCCGAGAGATTGCACACAGTTCTAGGTCGACGGTAGTAGAACATTGTTCTTACGTAGACTTTAAGACAACCTAGTTCCATATATCCTGCTGGCTTGGAGTTTGAACAGGATAGATGGTGAGTTTTTTTCGGGATGAAGGTAATATTCTTGTTGGGTGGTGTTCACATCAGAGCCGGCGGAGGAGAACTAACTTTTGGTTGGACTAGTATCAATAATTCCTCTCAAGACCAGTTTTTTCGGACCTTAGCCGTTGGGCCGTGGGTGCACCCAATAATCCACAAGCCTTTTGGGATTTGGTTTGCAAATTTTTGTGTGTATCGGTAAGCAAATAACCTGGTTGAGTTTTTCTCCTCTCCAGGTATGAATGACCATAGGCTCCAAGGAGCCCATTACCCATGATAGGTGTCCAAATACGCTTCTCCCTGATTGCTCTGGGTGACGGAACCAGTTTAGTCTCCAAAAATCCGACCATGGGACAAGTAGTGCAGGTTTACACGGTACCTGTTGTAGACATGCTTGCTTTACCTTACCTGAATATTCAAAGGCCCCGCGTATTCCCAACTTGTTTTCGATTAGAAATAACTAGAGCAGACTGACAGCAGCAGCAATGGCTGCGCCGACGAGACTGGCAATGAATGAGTCCGAACAAAGATCAAATGCATTTATGAGCATGGGACAACCAGCGCTGACTCGCATCGTAGACACCGATTTAGTCGAAACGTCTTAGTTGGTGATTTGATACTGAAAGGAAGGCAGGCGTCACTGGTGCACCACATTATTGCAGAATGCGCTTCGGTCAGAGTGCACGAAGTCGAAGTAAATGCTGAGCTGCAGGAGTGGAAGATGATGGATGTCCCACATGACAGTAATTTAAGAAGTCAAAAAAAAGTTCGACAGTTCTCGACTTCTGGGTACTCAATAAATCAATTTATAACCACACTAAGGGGAGTCTAGTGTACGCGGATAAACTGAGAAGTTGGCATCGCATAAAGACCAACTTGTCAATTGAGGATTTTCTGCGTGCATAACTACTTATCTGAGTCGATCGATCATTACATATCGTGTTGGAGTCAGATCCAGTCGTCCAAGCCAACATCGACGCGTGCTACGATGATATCATAGTAAACACGGCCATTGTATCAGTGGAGCATCTAGTAGCGGTTCTAAAGTGATTCAATCTGGAAGCAAAGGTACAGTTGGCGATAAATGGTGGCCGAGTCTTTTGGCTTGCAGTAAAGACTGGAGCGGACGTTTGACATTAGTGGCGGATGTATTGGAGCAATCCTGAACTGCCAGAATGACATAAAAAGACGTGAAAGTCGCTGGAAATAGCTTTTTCGCATCTGTGGTCGAAAAAGGTCATCACGATGATGGATTTTAGCCCAAGGCGCTTTATTATGTGGTGATAGATTAGGTCAACAAGCGAGCTGGACATTTATGCAGCAATGAGCAGAGTCTGGAATAAGTATGGTAGCCGAAGGAAGTAGACAACTATAACAGATTTAGGGACTTTGGGGGACAAGCCTTAAAAGCGGTAAAAGCTTTGTAGAACGCAGTCACAGGACAATCATGTGAAGGGTCGCTCGCTGCAGCAGGTCGTTTGTAGAAATAGTGACATGGTACAATGCGATGCTTAATGCGAACTATGTGCTTCCGGCATTGGCATTGTTCTCTCAGAAGTTGAGACTTTCATTTCCGAGGAATTTCATTTAGACACTACCGAGGCCTCACCAAGGTGTGTGCTACTGCGAGATTTGAAGGAGAAAGTTTTGTAAAGACGGCACCACCGTACATTTGCATGACAAGGTGGAAGGTGGAGGCGCGCAATCATCAAGGGAATGCAACCAACACATCAATTGGAGTTTGACAGTCATACGGCAGTATGACATAAGCCATGTGTGACAAGTGACCCCAGCAACAGGTCCAGCAACAAGCAGAGCTGCAAAAGGAAATCATACTGTTTGAATTGTACAGAATTCGCGAACCAGAAATATATCTGTTGTTTTTTAATGAATATGTATGACATTCTTCGTTATCGAGAACAAAACTAATTGTACAACATCTCAAACTTCATGAAGAGATTTGTCCGATATTATATGTCCGATATCAGATGCTTAACGTTATTTTTGTAATCATCTTTCACTCTTCAGATCCTAAATAATTACGTATGAAATCAATGAGACCAGACAAAATTATGCTTCTAATATCATAGTCGCTTTTCTGGAACCCAATTGAAAATTTCTTTTTTACAGCAAAAAAATGTAAGATCCCTGAATTTTCATGATGATCACGAACTTACACCTGCCATAAACAACGCTGTACTCTGCATCACCTCTATAAACTGTCATAATTATTATTTAAGAATGTGTGAATTTATTTCAAGATGTAGAAATAGTGAAGAGATTTTTGATGAATAAAATAATTAATTTATATTAAATTTATGACATTTTAGAATATATTTTCGTTACCACTATTTATTATTTTCCAAATTGTTTTATATTTTTAAAATTGATTAGAAAGAATTCAAAATTAAATGAGAAAATATTGGTTTTTTTAGTTATTCGAAATTAAATAAGAATTTGTCAAAATAGGATGAGAAACCCTCTAAATTAATTATTTAGATGATATATTATTATAATTATATATAAATTTCTTAACCTTGAAATGGTAATCCAGCTTGACCAAAAACAGAAAAGAAATCGCTTGCAATATTCTCTTTTCATTTAACGTATGTTCCACTTGCTTCAGCTTTACAACCTAAAAGTAAAATATTTATTTATTTAAAAAAATATATTTTTTAAAAATCTTTAGCGAAATAAATTAAAAATTGACTTTAAAATTATATGAAAATAAACTTTGTTTTATTTGTAAAAAAATCAATAAAAAGTTTTAGAGAGAAAATGAAAATTAAAAGGAATTTATTTCATTATTTTTGAAATTTTGATTTTAAATGAAAAAAATATTATGAAAAAAAATTTAACATATCAAATAATAAGATCTTTTTTACGATATGTTATTTTATTTTTTTTAATTTATATATCACAAATAGTGATAAATATAAACATGACATTGTGAAAAGATAATAAATATCTTAAAAAGTTCTTGAATAAGGAGAATAAAAATCATGTATACATTTTTTATCTAATTCTGCTTATTCCTAATTCTTCTCCATTATATTTTTTCAATCTTCACAACTATCAAAAATGTACTTTTTAGAAATACATATGCAGAAAAGAAGGTAGTCCTAAAATTGCACCCACGAAGATTTCACACATACTACTATCCTTGAGCATTTATCTGTAAACTTTTTGTGATTTTTCGAAGCTTTTTTAATCGAAATATCTTTTGTTCCTCGGACTGCAATTATCATTGTTGGCTTCTGTTCAAATTGCCTAAGTACTTGATCAAAATTCGTAATTTTTCAGGTAAAATGTTTTCCATTAAAGTAATAAATTGACATTCTCCAATAAAACTGGTAGAAATCTTTAGAAAATTTTATGGTAATTTTTTGTAGTCGTTTGTCTACGTTTTACGAAATTGCGTCGATTTTTGAAACAAAATCATCAATTTAGTGAAGCTTTAAATTCAAGCAATTCGTTTATAACTTGTCTTCCTTTAATTTATCGTCATTACAGTTATCTTATGATTCACCAATAGTTATACATATTCATTTTTGAATTTTTTGCTATTAAATATATATATCCTTAACACAAACTCCATGACTATTTTTACAACTACCTATTGCAAAACTATTAATTCTAAATTCTCGAATTAACCTTCATCAAATAATCTTTTTCAAGAATATATTTTTTTGGTTCGTGATTAAAATCAGGATTCATTAATTCGCAAAACTTTATTTCTAACAAATATTACATTTTACAAACAAATTTATGAGGAACACTATTTTCAACTTGCCTAAACCAAAATTTTTAAAATTATAAAAAATAATTATCAATATAATAATTAATGATTTAACAGTGATTTTATTTTGAAAGTTCTGTATAATAAATTAAAATTTATTTACAATTTTTGTTAATCCGCAATTTGATTTAATATATTAAAATCATTTCAATGTACATTTTATGCTAAAATTAATTTCGTTAACTATTATTTTTTTTTGATTTTAAACATTATAAAAATTATAAAAATTATTTCCAAATTAAATTTCGATAAAAATCTTTTCTTAAAAATATTTTTTTTATTTTAATGCTAAAATTAATTTTGGCAACTATTTATTTTTTTCTTTTGATTTTAAAACAATAACTGTAAAAATCCTTTTCACTTAAAATTTTCATTTTTACATTACTCTTCTAAAACTTATGCAAATAAATTATTTTATATATTTTAATTATAATTATGAGTTTACGTTTTAGATATTCAAAAATTTAATTTCACCAAAAAACCCATAACATATATGATAATTCTTTTTGATGTAGAACCAATTTATTTAGTACCATCAACCATTTATAACTTTATTATAAATTTAATTACTTTTAATGAACTTTTTTGTATATCCCCAAAACATCGATTTTCAAAACAACAATTTTAATAAATTGGTTTTTTAAAAAATAAAAAAAACTTTACTATATTTTTAAAAAAACATTTATATAATTTATAACAAGATTTACAGGATATTACTAAAAACACTATTTTTTTTAAATAAATTATAATAAATTTAAATTTAAATGCTATTAATATATTTTTACTAATAACATTTTCATTTTAATATTAATATACTAAAAATTAAAATACTAAAAACATTTTTAGACGAATAATTATAAAAGGAAAAATAGAAATTTAAATTTATAATATTTTTATTTATTATATTTAAAATAAAAATGTTTTTTTAGGAATCGCTTTTCTGAGGTATAACCATTTTTTAACCAAAAATGATGTATTGGAAAATTTAAAACTTTTACAAAAATAGTCAAATACTTTGCTTGGGAAAACTATTCGTTGAGTTAGCTAGAGCGAACATTTTGTGGTAACTCTGTAGCCATTAATGAATAAATCTATGCTGAATATGTTATAATGAATGTTACTTATAATTAAACAAATAATCATCAATCAAATATTCATGATCTCATAACTATTGAAAAGCGAGATTGAATAAAAATCATGAGCAATCAGTATTTATCATTTTGATGTAAAATATATTTAATGTTACACGTATTTACAAGAACTATTCATACAAAATCCCTAACTTGTTTCCTTGTTTTGATCTTCTACATAAATATTATTATCAAGTTTTGGAGGAACCTTAAGAACGTTCGTTGTATTCCGTTAAAGACTTTCCTTTAAAAAATGCTAAAATACTTACAAAATGAGTTTCAAAATACAGTAACTTCCGAATATAATAAAAAAAATTTTGCCAAAAAATTATAGTAACAGGATTTTATAATAGCTAATTTCCTGAAAATGAAACGTACAATACAGTACTTAACTTAATACAGTATATTTAAACATGCAGCTATACTGACTAGCTGTCCTAATTACAATAATTGCCTCCCTTAATTAAACAAAAATACAAAATGGCATTCCTAACATTTTATTTGTAAAATTTAGAAAGCAACCCTTAGATGCGATACAACGCTTAGTATAATGTAAATTAGAAATGAACTAAATTTGTCTCAACGGATTCGAATAAAATGTGAGATTAAAGACGAATGGACCAGATTTTGACGGATAATATATAGCTCTAAGAGTTGGCAGTAACTGAATATTTTGTTTTTTTTATTTTATTTGGTATTGTTAAGGAGATCTTTTAGTAGTTTTCGTGGATTTTCTTTTATTAAGTTTGTAATTTTCTTACTCATTATTTATTAGGTTTTTATTTTTTATTATTTATTATATTTTAATCTTCAATATTAACTGTATCATTATAAAATTGTTATTATATCTCTTCACTTTTCACGGGAACGGTCGTTTAAAGAAGGCCCTTCAAATAAGAATAAGGAAAGAGATAGTATAAATAAGTATATATATATATATATATATATATATATATATATATATATATATATATATTTAATTTCTTTAAATCAAATGGTAATTTAGTCATTAAACTTAGTCAATAAAGTATCAATTTCTTTATCTTTTTAAAATTTTGAAATTTTGAAATTTTTGATAAAGAAATTGAAACTCTTCATAATAGACTTAGTATTAATGGATATAAAAAGAAATTTTTAAATAATATCATTAAAAATATTGTGGAGTCAATTTATTTAAAATCAAAAGACAAAATTAATAAAAATTTGAACGCAACTGAGGAAGTGATTAATTCAAAAAACAATTATTTAAAAATTCGATATTCCGAAGGTGCTAGGGATTTTAAACGAATTTTAGAAAAACAGGTCCCAGTAGGTGTTACAATTAAAGTATTGTTTCTAACTAATAAAATTTCTAATTACTTCTCAAATAAATCTAAAACACAATTGGGTATGAAAGCAAATTTAGTTTACCAATATAAATGTCACAAGTGTGAATCCTTGTACTTTGGAGAGACAAATCGTCACCTCCGTACTAGAATTGCTGAACATACCCAATCAAGTAGAAAAAGCTCAATTTTGGACCACATATTGAAATGTCATGGAACTCAAAGGAGGGTATTTGATAATGATTTTCGGGTTTTAATTAGTAACTTTGATCACCATTATGAAAGGACAATTACTGAAGCACTCTTGATAAAGTTTCTTAAACCTAGTCTAAATGTGCAAAGTGATCCGTCCAATCATATTAGAATATTTTGACGTAACACACTATGACGTAATGGTCATCTTTCTATATAAATAATAACTTTCTAATTAAATACAGAACTGAAGATGCCACAAAAGTGGCGAAACATGTTTTCTAATAAAAATTTAAATTTAAAATGGTGTTATTTTTGTTTAATGAAACAAAGTACGTTACATTTTCTCAGTTATATATATATATAATATATATAATAATAAAATAAATATATATATATAATAAAATAAATAAAATATATATATCATATTTAGAGAAACTAATTAATGAGACGATAGATAAATTAATGAATAAAGAACATGAGGGAAAGGCGAATTAAAACCCGATAAATTATCTAATGAAAATTCTAATATTGGATATACGATAATCGTTCCTTATTCAGAAGGTTACAAAAAATTTAAATCGTCTATTTTAAAATCAATCGATAGTAAAAATTTGAATTTAAAAATCATTTCTAAATCTTACAAAATTCAAAGTATGTTCAGCCATAAATCTCGTACTCCTTTGAGTTTATGTTCCTATCTGGTTTATCAATTTTCGTGTAATGGGTGCAACGCTACATACATTGGAGAGACGTCTCGTCATCTCTGTAAACGGATTCAGGAGCATGGACGTTTGAGTAATGGGAGTAATATTGCTGGACATATAAAGGGTTGTAAATCAGAGGTGAAAACATCTAATTTAAAAATATTGTGCAGTAATTTTAAAAATTATTGGGAAAGAGTTACTTGTGAAGCATTATTGATTAAATCACTTAATCCGTCCATGAATGTCCAAACAAGTCTCTCTTCCAATTTGTTGAAAATATTTAATTAGTTATTACGCAAGATGTTTGCATAATCATCAATTTGCTATATATAAGACAGCGAAATTGTTGTTAATTCAGCCTGAAGATGGTGGAAAATCCACAAAAATATATTGCGACAATAAAATTTGAGTTTAATGGCGTTCTGGATTATAAAATTGTGCCATTATTTTTTAAATTTCTTATTAAGAATAAAATATATTGAATTTTTAAATAAATACTAATATATTTGTGTATAGATAGGTATTTTAGATATTTTAGATAGAGATATTATAAGTATGGTACGTCTTGAACGGATGAGAGCGTTGTCCACTTCAACACATATTTGTCTGCTAAACTGACTTCTTTTACCGAAGTTGCAATACATCCAAAAAATACTTTGGATTTGATTGTTTCTTTACTCCTCAAAATAGAAAGGGAATGCATGGCTTAATGCAAAATTCTTTAGTGATATCACCCAGTTTGCGCTTAAGATCAACCTCTTTCTCCTTTTTTCGTCTACAGCTTGAAGAATTTTTTAACTTTTTGCCGAGCGACAGAGACTTGAGCTTTGAAGCCAAATTGAAGTAAGATAAGTAAGCATTAAATCCAGTAAGTAAAAAAATAAAATAAAAAAGAAACAATGAAGAATTTTGTATTAAAATTATCACAGTATTTAGTAATGATTTTATATTGATTTATAATTTTATGGGTTTTAGTAGTAAAATAAGATTTTTTGAAAGGGGTATTTTTGGTCCTGGGCGTAAATGCCTAGGAGTTTTTGTCCAGGGGATTTTGGACCTGTTCCGCAAGATAAGATATTGATAAATATTAGGTGTACAAGTATGAAATGCGGATTAAATTTTGAAAAGAAATACGTTAAAAACAAAAGAACGATAAAAAAGCTTTATTCAAAATATGCTCCATTACTAATGATACATTT
>MQRK01205353.1:0-13085 GCA_001938485.1 Girardia tigrina | reverse complement strand
AGACACTACATAATTACTCAATATTATGACATCATTGCCTAACCATTGACCTACTTTTTGCATTGTGCACAATCCGTTTTCTGAAATCCGCATTTCATACTTGTACACATAATATTCTTAACAATTATTTATTATTTGTTAAATATTTCGACTATAGATGCTTTGTTCTTTGTTTTATCATGAGTTTTCTTAGGCTTGTTTGAATGGATCCCGTTTATTAAGTCAGACATGTTGCGTAGTAATTACGGTCTAAATATTTAATCCTTGCTAGAAAATATTTTGATACTGAAGTTACCTTTTCATTACTAATGAAGTCAAACAAAAAGACATCAAAGTGAATGTTGTTTGATTCTAATTCAAAGAAAAATTAATTTTCTTGAATTAAAATCGGTAATTTGTATTCCCTTACATTCAGGAAAAACAATATGTTTTAGGATAAAATAAATAATTATTTAAGAATATTTCTTATGGTTAACAGTAGTATCTTGAAGTATCAGGGATCTACATTTTATAATTCTAATAATTATAGAATTTCTAATTTTAATTATTCTTTAACATCTGATGCCTTTTAAGAAATACTTCATTACAAAATTACAATTTCAATGATTGAAAAATAATTTTATTTTGATATATTTTTTTACGATTTTACATAATTCAAGATACATTACATCTATAACCCGAGTCACAAGATATATTTTTGAATTCTCTAAGTAATTTTTACGTCTAAATTTTATAATTTACTTTTGAAATTTTTATCATAAGAGAATCGTTAATAAAAGAAGTTAATTAAACGTAATAAATATATTTTTTCATTATTTCAAGAAATAATTAAATTCTCTCCAACATTATTAAAACAAGAAAATTATTAAAAAAATAAAAACTTTAATAAAACAAAATCATTTTAAGCCAATATTTTATTCTATTCTTTTTTGATTGATCAAAATATTTTTTATAAGACAATATTAAAAATATTTGTTTGCTCAAATTGTAATCTGTTTGAAAAATATTTTCTCATCTAAAATTTGCCCGGGGCGAATCTTTACGATGACGGTGGACGAAGAGATTCTTTGGATAATATTGAATTTTTGAAAAATCTCATTCAATTCCACTTTTAATCACTATTAATTAAGAACATTTTTATCAATTTTAATTATTAAATTATATAATCACGAAAATCAACATTGTCTATGTCTATAAAATAAGAAGTTAGATAATTCAAATTTGCTATGTGAACCCTAATATTTATAAAATAACTTTGATCTTTTCATTTATCTTATATTACAGAGATAAACCATGCAACCTTTACGACGAAAGATACAATATGAGTAATAAAAACATGAAAATTACTGATCTTGATTAGGACTAAGTGTTTTATAGTATTTTAATGGTATTTTAAAAATTCCATATGTTGCTCTCAATTTTCGGTATTTCTAAATTTCAGAAACACATATTATATTCTATATCTACTAAAATTCGACATCATATCTAGCCATCAAATAGTTTAAATTTATTATTATTTTTAAATTATTATTTAAATATTTATTATTACTGAATTTGGGTTTTGAATAAAAACCCGAATAAAGACTTCTTTGTTCGGATTCGGTGAGTCGTTTTGAGTTCGAATTGACATAGTGTGCCAGTGTCTGTGGATCACAGAGTCATCATGTAATAAATGAAAATTCCGAGTCAATTGTCTCGATTTGATTTGTCAGCCAATCAGAGTGAGTTGTCAGTCAATTTCATTTCACAAATTTTTATTGATTTATGATTTTTGTTCCGATTTACTGATGTTGATTTTCACTATTACATTGAACTGATTTGATATTTCTCATAGCTAATTTTAATTTGACGAATGCGTTTTTTGTCATTATATGTTGCTAATTTTATTAACACTGATTATATTTGTGCTTTATAATTGTGCGGACTGATTTAAATATTTCCACGATTATGTTTCTCTTCGCATTGTCTGATTAACGAAAATTAATTTGAAAGATATTTTGAACACAAAACTAAATTTAAAAGATATTTTTGTCGATTGCTAAATTCCACTTTCCAAAATTTCCACTATGATCTTAGTACAATGAAGGAACGTTATCAAGGCTACTGGAACTCACACTTGATGGCTGAATATTGTTGCGGCATTTGGAACGTCTCTCTACCTTCAACTTTGTTAAGAGAGCTCACATTTGACAGAACATTTATTACCTTCACATTTTTGATCATCTCTATTATGATTAATAGCATTGCTTTCACTTAAATCTATCAATCAATGTTTAATACTCCTCATTCCAATCTGAACTAACTTGAAGAAAATAATTTTATTTAAAATATTTAATTTAAATTTTATTGGCTAAAATAAAATTGCTTTTGTTAGGAATTTTTTTAGGAAACATTTAAAAGAAATTGGAATAATAGTTTAATTCAAAGTATCATTTTAAAATTAAAAAAACAAATCAAGAAGTAAATAAAGTTATGTTAACTATGATAAAATTTCGTAAATTTAACTAAAGAAAATGAAATTATTAAATCGCCGAAAATAAAAAAAGTAAAATGGATTATGAATACTATATTTATTTTTATTATACCGGTTTGAGATTAATGAAATAAATAGTTCCTCAAAAATAAAAAAAATAATGAATTTAATTTTGATTAAATTTGTTTAAATAAAATGTATTAGACATTTTTTCTAGATAAATAAAACTTGAAAAACTGATGTCAGATTTTAATATTGATAACGTAAAAGATGTTCTTTATATTTTGATTTTTAAATAAAAAAATGTAATATATTAATCAAAATTCTTTTACGAATTCAACACAATCATATAATGAATATATTGAAGTTCATTCGATGTCATAAAATTAATTATATTATAATTTACATTTATAGATTTTATTCAATGTATGATTTAGTATACTATTTATATACTATTTTTACTAAAATTTTTACTATTATATTCTATTATATTATAATCATTATTATTTTAAATGAAACCTAATTAAAATTCATCAATTGATTAAATTTTCTTAATATTCGATTCACATTATCCGAGATTAAAAATATTTTTGCTCAACGAAATCCCTTGAATAATAAAAGAAACATTATAAAATAAATAATGTTTATCATAGCTCTTTAGGTTCTTCAATTCCAACAAGCAGATGGAATACATACTTAAAAATACAAATTTAAAACCTAAAATCATTTAAAGACAGAAATATTTATTTTATTTATATATTTGATTTTACAATAACTGAGCAAAAAATCTTTTTCAACTATTGAAACGAAATTTAGTGAAATTTATTAACAATTGCGATTATAATTATGTAAATATTTATTGTAAGAAATAACATTCAATCGAAAGGAAATATCAGAGAGATAAATGACTCTACCCTCTTTGATAAACAACATTCAGAACATGAATCCTGGAAAAACTAATAATAACGATATAAAAATAAATAAAAATAACATATGGTTAAAATTATTTTAAAAATTTAACTAATATTTTGTTTACTGTGATAATAAAATAAACTTTCGAGGAATGAATAATTGATGAAATTATTTATTTAAAGATTTATCATTTTAGAAAAAATATATAAATACGCAAATTAATATGTTTTGTTTCTATTTTTAATCAAACGAAATCCAATGTCCCATCAGCATTAATTGATGAAAAAATAATTTTAAATAATCAATAATTAATTTAAAAAAAACTTCCTAAATTAATAATTTTCAAGGGGAATTTTCAAATTTAACAAAAGTCTTTGTCTTAACGATCCATTAGTTTCTTCATTTAATAAATAAATATGTTTGTGAAAGTAGTAAGACAATCATTAAAAGACTTTTTAGAGTTTTACTGAGATTTAAAAAAAGTCTATTTCAATTTCAAATCTCGTATAAGGTGACCAGATTTTAGATAGGCAAATCGGGACAACTGTTAAGGAGGGGCGTTTCAACAAAAATTTTCAAACAATAAAAATAATATCGTAACATTTTTTTTATTTTTAACACAATCAAAATTTATAATTATAAAAAATGTATAATATTTTATTCCTTGACATATTTAATCTGAGAGACAAATACAATGTTACTGATTATCAAAAGCAATATGTTAGTCGTCGTAGCCTAAAGGATTCTTAGAACGCGAAACAATGATTTTCATAAATATAAAATTTAACTTAATTCTAAAAGTCGGCACCTTTTAAAATCATTGGGGGATGCTGGAAAAATTGTGAAAAATCGGGTCTGTCCCACAAAAAGCTGGATGTCTGGTCAACTTAATATAGTATTTAACGGATTCAAAATATTCTTATTTTATATTCTCTTGAACTCTTTTGTTTAATATTCAAGTGTGGTAGAAATTTTAATTGTCGATAATAAATTATTTTACTCGCAATTTATTTTTTAATGGATAAATGTATACATGGCGACTACAGAAATAATCTGCTCCTAAAAGCTTGTCAACCTGATTCTCTTTACCGAAATTTCCAAATGGAATGTCCTTCAGGTGTGGCCATTTGCATTTTATTTTTTCCCAATCACACACTTTTAAGTCTCCTGTTACATCATCAATGACTAAGAGACTCAGTCTTTGTCTTAACGATCCATTAGTGGAATTCAGTTCAACATTTACTCTATTGATTTGGTACCATTCAAAACTCGAATTTTCATTTCTTGGATTTCTCCGATTAAACCCAACTTGTCAGCCACATTTTTATTAATGAAAGACTTTGTGCTAGCATCATCATGTAATACGTTCACTATGAGTCGATTTCCTTTATTCAATAGATAAACGGGAATGGTTCTCAAGGACAAAGAGAATTAATTTTCCTCCATGAGATCAGTGACAAATGTCCCACCACTCGGAATCTGATTAAACTCTCCTTCTTGTGTTTTGCCTTTTCGCTCTTCTTTCCCTTCCGTATTTTGATCCGAGCTTAAAACATCCTTTTTCGAGTGTAGGTTTCTACAGTTGCTCCTAAATATACAATTGCCGGATTCGAAATATTTGTATTTGATTTGACTTTCTTTCTTTGTTAAATTGTGTATGTATCTGCACGCATTTCCTCTTTTACAAAGTCCTTTTTAAAAATCCCAACACAGTCTCCTTCCAAATTCTCTTTCTTGTTGAGCTTCCTTTTTTCTTTTGATCTTTGGAATTAAATATGCCGACAATATGAACGGTTTCCGCAGCGGTCCGCTTTATTTCTACCTCATTTATCAGCCAATCGTTTAAAACTGATAAATTTTGAGGTTTTCCTTCTGAAAGTTTCCAGTAATCCTACGAAATATTCCAGGTCCCTTAAATTGTTTGCCCTCACAGGAAAGAACTCATTTATTTCTCTCAATAAATTGGCGTATTGCCTCTAAGCACCTCCATATCGTTTATCCAATTTGGCCAATATCGTTTTGTAGGATTTCTGAGTTATGTCGATATTTTTGATCATTGTCTTTGGTTCGCCAATAAGGTATTGATCCAACATTATTTGCTCGCAATATCTGACATCTTTGATGAATTGGCACATGCTTCGAATGTTCGCTTCCATTTTTCATATTCACTCATATTTCCTGAAAATTTGGGTAAGGTTAACGATTGGAATTTTATGGGAATTTTATCTTCCAGTACCTGAACTCGTTCCTACTCTTTGATCTGTTTATGATTGATGTTGAATCTCTGCTTTGCAGCTGCAAGCACCTATTCGTTTTGATCATCTAATTTTGTCAACTCCTTGTCGATTATTGAGCTATACTCCTTTTTCTTTAACCGTTTGACATTAATTGCCATTGATTCGAAATCCATCAGCACTTCAATATAGCATTCGTAGTACGAAACCATCGTTTTATTGAGTTCTTCAGTTGATATTTCTGCATGTCCGAGCTTGCTTCTTAATTGTCATAATTTATCTTTTGAACTCCTCCTGCAAAGTATTTTTCTATCTAATTCATCTTCATCCATTTCCATTCCTCATTAAGGCCAAGCAGAAGATGAAGTGTAGCATTCTTAGCTATATCACCCTCCTTTATTGTTTTTTGATCTTGTAATAGTAATCCATCAAACCATAATTTCTGCAAGCTGATTGGAATTCTCTCCTTGTTTTCATTTTTTTTCTTTAATGTGTTTTATCGTCTCTTTATTCTTCACATCCAAGGCAATTGTTTTACCAGAAAGCGTTGTTATGAATATCTGCAATTCTGTGTCTTTTCCTTCAAACTTTTTCTTTTCGTCCTCATCTTTCGGCAGTTTGAGATCTTCTTTTTTACACATTCAAGATTCTTTCGAATGACTTTCAGTATTTTGTTTTTTATTGTTTAGATTATATTTAATGGAAGATATTCACTGCCAACTACACCCTTCACAAAATTCGAATGTTCTGAAAACAAATTCTCACAACTGCCGTAGATCATAGTACTTTTACATTCCTTTTGTTGTTCTATAACATCTTTAAGACTCGTCAGCATAGATCCGGTCTTCCGTGGGAGTGTGAGATTTTTATTCATTATTTGATTACTTATTTCGGCATTTAAACTCGTAATATTTGTTAAACCGTTTAGACTCGTAATTTTCGATTTTGGTTGGTTTGAATCATGGGATATTTGATCAAGTCATTTATTTAAATCTTTTTTTTAAATTTGAACCAAAAACAACGAAGCTCGATTAATTGTTTATTGATTTTCAAAAAAAAATTACCACAAATGATTCTATTGATTAATATAAACAAATTCAACCTTTTTTAAAAAAATTCTTTTCAACAATTAGAAATAATTAATTTTTTTGATATTCACACTAATTTTTATACAAGCCCACACATTTTTTAATTCGAAAATTACAGTTTTTTTAAATGTTCATAATTATCAAATTAATTTAAATTTTTTTAATTGATTCGGTTCATTGATTTGACCCGAACAATTCTAACCTTCACACATTTTCCTAACCATAATCCTAACCCCTAAGCCTATATAAATGAAATATTGATATTATTATTAAAAAATAAAATTTGAAAATATTTACTAAATTGATATTTAGCAAAATAATTATGAAATAAGTGATATAAATCGTTATTTATCAATTAAATCAATATGTTATTAGTATTTTCATAAAAATTCTCATGAAATTACTTGTAGGAATCATCCAAATTGTCATTATTCGAAATTGATGTTGATTTAACAGTCGGTCGACCAACATGATTTTCGGTCGATTTCATCAGTTACCCGGCATCTTTTGGCAAATGCGCTGCACTAACAGAACCACCTCGATGAGGGATATCAAGAGTGGCTTGGATTCACTCCGGTTTCTTCACAATTTCACATTTTGATCAAAGCGTAACAACAAACAAGCAAAAAAAAACAAACAAAAGGTACACCTTTTAAACAAATATATTATGTATAAGATTATATAAGATGGCGGCCTAAATGATATGCAATAATATGCAATATAAGTGATTTTAGGTAGGGTTGCTTGCTTCTTAATAAATTTAGTATTAGTGCATTTAAAATACACAAAAACCTAAAAAATTAATCTTTCTAATTTTCCATTTTCACAATAAACATTTTCGTTAAGGTGAAACATATTTTATTTAAACGATTAAAGAAAATAATTGAATAAATTTTAAGTATACTAAGCAAATTAAAAACAGAAAGTCCCCGACTGATTTTAAATAAGTAAACGTTATTTTTTGTCATAATAATATCGTAAAATGATGAAAAAAAGTTGATAATCCTCCAACTAATCCTGAACAAATTCTCTTTTGATTTCGTATACGATAAATGAAGATTTAGAACTGCTGTCGAATTAACACGAGAAATTTGAGCAAAAAGTGTCGCGATAGTCTGAGAACAAAATCGTTGAACTTTTAAAATTAAAATTAATTCTACATTTAAAATTTCAATTTTCTCAAATAATATTTCTAAATTCTTTTTGAAAAAAAATAAAATAACAAATTTTCTGTGGAAATTTAATTATTAAAATGAAACTTAATTATAAAACATAATTTTACAATTAGAAAACATAATTAAAAAAATATTTGAAAGTATTTCAAGTGTTTTTATATGTTCACCAAAAGTATTTAAATTTTGACTTATTCGTATATTTTAACTTTTTTGCAACACAAAAAATAAAGAGTTGAAATCTTTTATACATCCCATAAATTTTAATTGTATCTAAAGTAGGAACTTTGCACCCTTAAAATATAAAGTTACGACTTTATTATTCGTAATTTGTTTTACCATAAAACTGTAGACCTAAATGGTGAAGTAAAACAAAAAGTGTAATAGCAACATGTATCATATCAAATGTTCAAGGAGTAGATTTAAGATTCAGTGTCGCATAGTATTGCACATTTTACACGTCAAATTTGCTATTATCTCGTGAAGTGGCGGCCATCAGATCGAGCTGTGACGGTCGACACCACTTGTTCGTTGAAAAGAGTGGCCAACCACCTCAAGGTCGAGCGGGAACCCCGTATAGTGAGAGCTTTTCGGTCGGTAGGTCGTTTCGGATCGGTACCGCACCGGTTTGCACCAGTTTTTCGTCATGAATTGCCAACTGCAGAACAATGGATACCGCTTGGAACTGTGAGCAGGACATTTGATGCCATCACACAACACTGATTCATTCGTCGGTGGGATAACGTGTACCAATAGTGCACCGCATGTCGAAAGTAGCGGTTTTAAGTTCGGCCGATTCGATTCAGTCCACCATCGAATAGTGTGATTCGACGGCCTCTACATTTTGAAGACGAAGTCAAATCGTTGTATTTCGAATCCGAGTTTATTTCATCGATCAAATTGTCACTCGTTTAATTCCGTCACAAGATTTATTTATTTAAACGACAGACTCGAAATTGTATAATATTTTACTTTTCCAAATTCTTTACACATTAATTCTAATTATTTAAACAAGGTCATTGTTTTTTAATTTTTTAAATAGTTTTTTAAACTGTTCGTATAGAAAATCATTTTCAGCTTTGCATCCGGATGAGCTTCCCGGAGCAAATCGTAATAGTTAGTTGTCATATCTTACAGTATGTCCATTAGATCGCTTCTGACAAAAACCTCTACTCATTTATTTTCTTATGATACCTGGATCCGTATCAACTTCTCTTACCTCCTGTATAGGATAGTTTAGAGATTCAGAAAGTTCTGCAAACTGTGCAAGATATTTAAATTTTAGAATGTTGATTATGTCATTGGAAAGATTAGAGCTTGTGACAGCCTCTATGTGTTAAAAAAATTCAACAAGATAAAAAAAATGATTCAAAGTTTCTGGTAAACCAGACTTGTTCACGATTGATAAGAAACATAAGAAAAAATGTGAATAAAGATAGGTAAATTCTGAAATCTTAACTCATCTTTTTCAGGAGACTGTGATTAATGTCTTACGTGAGCCATTCGAGGTATGAGAGAGACTAAATACAATTTACCAGACAATGGCACTAAGCACAGGAAACAAAAATAACAATCATGTTTTTATTGATCTATTTTACAACGACATCTCTGAAACCGAAGCCATAATTTCTTTAAAATCTTACTTATATCATATGTATCTTCCTATCATATTTTGTGATACTGGTGTAAACTTAGACCCAAAAGATGTGTTAATATGATGCCATTATTTATTAAGTAAATATACTTTATTATTTGGCGGTCACTCAAGTAGATCAATTTTTATTTATTTGCAATTTTACAAATTGAAAATAAATAAATAAATACATTTCATATATTTTTGTTAAGTTTCGAATTCAATTTATAAAATATAAATAAAACATGCTGATTATATCTAATATATTACTTTTTAGTAGAGAAATATTGTTATTTTGTTAAAATAAACCAAATAAAAATATATTTTTTTAATATAAATATTCTCTCATCAGTCCGACAATGTTAAAAATTTATATCAAAATATCTAAGACCCCAATCTCGAAACATGGTAATTAATATTTTAAATTGTCACATACTGTCAATAGAGAATCGTGTTAACTCCTTTAAATCAGGTTAAACATACTCAATATATATTTCGAAAAATAAATAATTTATTTCAAGGAAATATAACATTGAAACACCCCTCTTTTATTTTAAATATTTTATTTGTTATTCATATATTTTCGCCAAACAGGTGATTTATTTAACGCAAATAAACACTACATTAAAATTTTGAATTATATTTTTTATTCTTTTATTATTAACATTAAATTTTGAATATTTATATTTACATGAAAAACAAAAATTGTTAAAAAAAAACACTTAAACTTTCTAATTTGATTAAATTTATTTTATATTATAATTTTATTTTTGACAAAAATGAATAAAAAAGATTTATTTTAATGAATTTTAATTTAGTTATTTTTATTCCCGAATAAACCAACAGAAAATTCTAGTTAATTTTTTTAGAATAAAATTTATTTATTATCTAATAGTTGTTTAAATTAGGTAAAATAAATTTTGATAATTTATTTAAATTAAATTCAGTAAATTTTAAATTGTAAAAGGTTTTAAGTTTTTTTTATTTGAAAGAATTTTTTGTATTAAAAAAACTTTCTTTAATGCTTTAAATAATGATAATGGAATATATTTGTACAAAAGAAAAACTATGCTTTTATTCAAATAACCGATTGGATTACAAGACAAATATTAAAGTATAAATTAATGAAATAATATCTCCTCAAATAAATTTTATTATATTTTTGAGATTATTCAAAATATTAACAATATATATATATATATATATATATTTGAACATTAATTACTATTACAAATAGAATTGTGATTACAACTATTCTACTATACGACATCTTTCTTGATTAATATTTTATTGTATATCATTATGGTTTATAAAAACAAGTGGGAAAATATTTAAAATATAAACTTATTATAAAAACTCTCATTTGTTAAAATCAGATCTAAACGTTTTTACAAAAGAAATGTCAATTAAATTAAGACATTAGAATTTTAATTACATTAAAAATTAAATTAAATTATTTTTAATTATTAGGGATCAAAAAAATACTAATCATCCATCTGGCTAAGAGAGACTCAATCAGAATCAACATACAACATGCAAAATATAAAACAACAAATAATTCTGAACATTACTCACAAAAAATATTATATTTATAAAAAAATACAAAAAAATAAAATATTAAATTAATATAAGTCTTAATTGCATTAAATTAAAAGATTTTAATACTTTAAAAATATAATCAAATGAAATAAATATTTGATAAATGTTATATTAATAAATCATTAATAAAAAAATAATAATATTTATTATTAAAAAATTTGGTTATTTATCTAAATAGATCACAATTTTTCCAAAATTTTAGAAAGATAATTTATCATTTTTTGAAACCAGAAGAATTATCTTTAATTATAAAAAAAGCCATTATAATCGCAAGCAAATATATAAATAATATTATTTATGAAATGTCGTGAAACAGTATCACACGAAATTATCAATAATTATTATAAATTTTTAATTTCTCTAGAACATAAGTTTGTATTAAAGTGACATTTTGGATTATTTAATATAAAATTTAATTCCCCTTTATTTTTTATAAATTGATTTTGTTAAATAAAACTTAATAATTACAATTGCACTAATTAGCAACTTTACAATTTGAGTATAAAAATTTATTAACAACGCAAACATTTTCTGTGGTAAGCGTCATTCTTGAATAATATGTTTTTGTAGCTTTATTCAAATCTTTAAATTAGGTTATGGGATAAGAATAAAATATACTTTTAATTTCTCAAACTTTTATTGGATAAAATGCAAAATGTAATTTCTAAAATAAACATTAGTTTTTAAAATATATTACATTCAATAATTAGAATCATTTAACTAAAAAATATTATTCAAATTTACAATTTTAAAACTTTTAATTAATTAGTATTTAAAAATTAATATCATCAAATTAATTTCATTAGATTCAAATAATCAATCAAATAATATATCAATCCCATCTGAGTACGAGAGTCACAAATCTTAACAGCATACAAACAGCAAACTTACAACATTCCAAATTTTCCGACACAGCACTAATTCAAACTTTCATTGTATTTATATTAAAAAAAAGACTTGAGATTCATATTCCTATTTTCGCACTCACTTGTTCGGACTTTGAATTTAATTTTACTTATATCTTTTTCTTCTTCTTATTATTATTTATATTTCGAAATTCTTTGCACCTTTGCCAAAAATAAAATCCAATTTCAAATCTATCTTATGTATACATACCGTACTTCTCCGATAATAAGATATTCTCATAGAACAAAATGAATGTAAAAAAAGTATTTCGATCGACTTTAAAAGAGGCATATTGGAGGAATCACAGGCCAAGAATCTTACTGTTTCTGTAAAGAAATAAATTTGGATCTCCAAATGGTTTCGAAGATGGTGATCAGACTACAATCAACTCTGACAACAAATTGAAGAAGGAAATGCAAAGAAACGCAGAATCAATGAATATAAAAATGCGTTACTTGAGTCCGTACCATCATAACACGAATGGAATAGGAGAAAGACAATTTCGGAAGATTAAAAAATATTTAAACGCATCGTTACATACTAAGAAAGGATCAGACTGGGAGGAACTACTACCGGAAATAAAATTCACATTAAACGCAACTTTAAACGCACATTAAAGCAGAAAACAATAGGGAAGAGCCCAGCGGAAATTATATTCGGTAAGAAAATTTACAGAGAAAGATGGCATACTCAAGACATAAAGTTACAGCAAGAAAAAGAAGACACAACAACCAGAAGAAATTTCAAAATTGGAGATGAAATACTAGTCAAGGTGGAAACGGGGATAAAGAGTAAAGATAAATATGAAGGACCGCATAAAGTGGTAGAGAAAACACACGACAGAATGTATAAATTAAAATTAAGAAAATTCATAAAGAACGGGGATTTGAGGGGTTAATTTAAATTTGCATGTCGCCAAGTAGGGGAAAAATGGGCATTCGGCATACATACCCCCCCCTAGCCGTAACCATGGCAACGGTATAGGTTATCGCGGTTACCATGGCAACGGTCGCGATTACCATAGCAACGGTCGCGGTTACCATGGCAACGGTCGCGGTTACCATGGCA
>MQRK01205340.1:7929-21125 GCA_001938485.1 Girardia tigrina | reverse complement strand
GCGATGGGGCATATTCACCATAAGCTTCTTGGAGTAATCGGTATGATTCAGCAGCAGTTTTCTTTAGATGGTGACAAAAAATTAGTACCGTCCGCGAATGCTCCCTGCTTGGCATAAATTTGGACATCTAAAACACATAAATACAACAATTATTAAAACGCTTTATCAATTTATGAGTTACGTATGAGAGACTACATAATTACTCAATATTATGACATCATTGCCTAACCATTGACCTACTTTTTGCATTGTGCACAATCCGTTTTCTGAAATCCGCATTTCATACTTGTACACTTAATAATAAAAACGGGAAATAGTGTGCCGGTAAAAAAAACAAAACCCGCGACAGGTGACACAACAGAACGGACAAATCGAGGCACTGACAGCTCAGATAGATCAAATGGCCACCATCATGTCTGATCTGGCATCCACTGTCGCATTGTTGAAGTCAGGATCGGACAACCGACACCGTAGCAGATCCAGCGGTCAACATGACCACCGGAGAAACCCGACGAAGCAACAAACTCCTCTCTGCTATTATCACCGCAAATTTGACATCAAGGCTAAAAAATACCAACCCGGCTGCGAGTGGAAAGGCGACCTCTCGATACTTAACATGACTGATATAAGCATTTAATATAAACATTGATATAAATTAAATATTAATATTTATAAATATATCTATATATTAAAAACCAATATTCATATTTATAAAAACAGTTCACAATAAAAACTAATAAGAATTTGTGATAAAAACAATTTGTTTATCTGAATCACTTATTGATGAAAAATTTGAATTAAATAAATTCTCTTATCAAACGTTTATTTTCTTTTCTTTTTAATGACATTGAACTCCGGAATTATCCGTTGAGTGTTTTCGCACACAACATGCATATATGCAACTTTTCCTGAAGCATATAGACGAATTGCACATAGGTAATGCCTACTGTAAGGATTTGCCTATATGCAAGTTTTTTTGCGGTACCAAGCGACTTGCATATAGACAATATCTACTATATATATATTAAGTTTTTGTCCTTTACGACGGCCCGTAAAAAACAACAGAAAAATGTAGTTTCACAAAATTTTCAATGAACTTAATTAAATTTAATATTAAAATAAAATACGTTGGAGTTTCATTTATTCGATGAAATTTCTTTGTTCTTCTCCTGTTTTGGCTTTTTAATTCGTTTAATCTCTTCACAATTTATTTTCTGACGTTATTCATATCGAAGCTATCTTTCTCTATCAAGTGTTTTCCAATGTTCTTCGAGAAACTATTTATCTATTTTCATTGCCGTCAAATTTTATCGTAATAAACATTTCAAATCTTTAAAAGACATTGACAAATTAGTAGTGTACGAAGATAGTCATTGAGCGTTAATTATTGAAAAATAAATCTAACCCTAACTCTTACCCAAACCATGAACGCTAACCTTAACCCAGTGGCGTAGCAATTGTTTTTGGCTGTCCGGGGATGTCCTAGGGTACGCGTTCGCAGCTTGCAAAGATGTCATCGATGTTGTAGTAGCCGCCTGCCTTATATAAACTGCAGTTGTTGCTGTGTTTCGTCATTTTGTTTACGTTATTTTTTTATAAAGTAATTGGAAAAAGTTATTTCATGAACATTTTTCGGAACCCTAAATAAGGGTCTTCACTAAACATTAAATAGAGTATTGTTATTGGTGGTCTCAAAATTGTTACTTAAATTTCATATTTTTCTTGTAATACTCTTATTCTTATACTAAAAATTACCAAGTAACGAAGTCATTTCAAAATTTACAATTTTATTTACAATTTACAAGCGAACTTTTTGCACTTTCATTTCTGTAAATATACTGATAAGAGAATCAAAATTCATTTGACTTATTGAAGATCGTAGATAGTTCTTTATGAGCTTTAGTTTGGGAAAACTAGCGTCCGCAGCTGGCAACGCTAATAGGCCGGGTAAGAAAGATGTGCAGCAAGATCATTATATTAAGGAAGGAGTCCCCAAAGTGATATCTCTGTATGAAGCTCAAAATTTCTAAAGTTCCATTGATTCTTTCGTTTCCTGAAGCTCGGACAGTCTTCTTCTTTCAGTTAAAAATTCATTTTCCTCTACCTCGTCTTTTATTTCGCCAAGTTGACAATAGTAATTATCATCAAAAAGATTTGATGATGCAATAACAGCATATTTGTTTTCAAGATCATGATCTTGTTGAAATATTGAGTATATTTCCTCATTCAAGAGACAGCCCTTCCCGTTTCATCTCAGCATCAATTGTCATCGCTACATCATCAGTCAATCCCTTGGCATCAACTCTTTACTTTTTTTGCGAATTTGACACTCCATGCTTATCCCCATTTCAAAGTAGAGCTTCTTGGAGTCGTCTATTGTACTGTCGACCATCTTTTCTCTATTTTTAAAAATATAATCTCTCAGTGCCATAACTTTGACAGAATTTTGATACCGATCAGTGCTTTTGTTTGAAGATACATTTGGGCATTATTGACCTCTGGTAGAACAGAATTCCAAAGGCTCAGAAGCGTTAGAAACGGAAATGACAGTACTGATGATAGAATTAAAGATGCATCTGATCTTGTCGTCATATTTTCTCCTTTGGGGAACATTAGATAATATAGATTAATATAAAATAAATAAAGCCGGAGATTTGATTGCGATTCAGAAATATGTAAAATGAATATAATAAGGTATTTGAACCATTGAAGTATAAATGGAAATTAAATAAATTGTGTTGTGGTGTAAAGTCTAAGATTATTGTGTGTAGTTTTTTGGTGTGTATACGAATAAAATAACTGGCTTATTTATAGTAGTGTCACTACATGCAAGGACCGAGATTGTTGTGGGCGTAGTGGTAGTCACTCTGCGATATCGGTAGAAAAAGAACCCATGGATGTATCCATAATAGAGAACTTATTGATTATTTTTCGCCCTGTTACATGTAATTCGTTATTCATCATCGATAATTATTGATTCCACTTTCGCCCGTTCTAATTTATCTCTGAAAGCGTGGTCGTAGATATATTATTCATTGTTTATTCTTCTATTGTCATGCCATACTTTCAGGGTAATAGTATGACCTGTTACAGAGTACACGGGGAATCACGCGGTTGATTATTCACAGCTGATTCACTCCGTCTTTCCAAAAATTATTTTTGGATTGCAACCGGTAAGTAATTTTGGAATAATTAATTATAAACTATTATTTTGTATTTTTAGTGGGGTTTTCGGGATACTATGGATCAATTCTCTGGCTGCAGCTGCCCGACAACGATGTTCTGATCCATCCTAGATAATTCTGGACCGAGGATTTATTATTTTTGTTTATCAATAAAGGGTTTTATTTCATGTGGTATTTTTAATTTAGTTATTTTATTTTTATTAATGGGAATCTTTTATTTTACATATTTTTGTTTTATTATTTGAGGCAATTATTACACTTGTTAGATGTATGTCTGTGCTGGTTGGGGTGGGTTCATGTATTATAAAGTTTTATTTTATTTACCATTAATCAAAGAAACCTGTTTCAAACGCAACACTTTTAAGCCTGTCTTAAACTGTATTAATGTACATAATTTGATCAATACAACCTGAATGTTGGAATGTATTTGTTTGTTTGTGTAAAGGATGTCCCCAAGGAGTACATATTGTCGCGTTCCCCTCTCTGGACAACATTTTTGTAGACTCAGAGCCCCCAGTCGCTTTCTGAGCCTAAGGACAACTTGTACTGGCATCTACATTTTAACTGTTACACTGCTCCTACTCTGGGGATAGGACGCATATCCACAAGTTGTATAAATCTGATCATTATTTATATACTAGAAAAAGACCCGTCATATATGATGGGGAGCTGAATTTTCGACTTTGAAAGTTTCTGTTTTAATTTGTAAATCGTAATTATTATAATTTATTATTTATTGTTTCGAATTATGTGTTGATTTAACAGTCAGTCAGTTAAATCGGCTCCCGGAGCCTTTCGGCAAAGGAGATTTACAGATAGAACCGTCTCGATGCTGACTATGCATAGTTATCTCAACTTTTTGCAGATTCACTCACTGCTATTTATTCCACAATGTAGCATTTTGGGGCTGATCTTAAATGACATTATGCAATTTTACAGATTTCCAACCCTCCTCCCCCTTGTCAAATTTCGTCACAAAACCTGACCCATCTCCTCCTTGTCACACTTCTTCACAGAATTATTTCACTAAATACTTCAGAATTTCGATTTGAAGTCACATTTCCGAAACCCCCCCTCCAGTGGCGGATTTAGATTTTGGTGCGTGGGGGGAGGCGAGAAAACTTTTAGGGGGCCCTAAAAAGGATAAAGGTTGTACTAACCCTACTAATTTAAATATTGAGTAAATACTATAATATACACGATTTGCACGCTTCCCGCCATCTTGTTCCTGCGGTAGGCAGCACCAAAAAATAAATAAGTTTTGTTGACCCGTCATTATTACCGTCTTTTAATAATATTTTGGTTTACTCCGGCCGGATATATTTATTATTAATAAATGATTGTAAAGTAGAGTGGTAACTGGAGTGTATTAACCCCCGTTGGACTTTATAGACAGACAAAACTTGTACAAGCAGCAAGTGGAAAGTGAAATCTTAAGTCTCAGTAGTATTTTCCACTGCCCAAAAATATTATGCCTGCTAACCTACTGCATCATCTATGTCTAACAACACGACATGGTAATATTACAAATAGCAAAGCATCAGCAGCAATATGTTGCAGTGTGCACGTTAATAATACATACCAAACCAATACATTTAGTTCTTCATAATCCTCAGTTCGGTCGGTAAATTAAAAGTAAGAATAAAAATAAAATAATAATTAAGAAATTAAACTAAGATAAACTGTAAGGATATAGAACTAAAACCAATATTTAAAAAATTATATTTTTGTTGAGGGAAGATTCTAATATGTATAATAATGTACTTAATTATACTTTCTTAATTGTTTATATTTGAAAAATAAAGAAACCATAAATTGAAAATGTTTATGATTTTAATTCTAAAATTATTTATTTTATATAAATAAACAAGATATTGAGAAAAATTTTAATAAATAAAAGAATAAGAAAAGGATAAACATGTAAAGGAAAATAATAAATTAAAATTAAAAAAAATAATTTATTAGTAAATGACCCAATATAAAAGGTCAAAAAATTATTAAAGAAGCTAGAAAGAACAGATTAGCTTTCTGTCTAGACGCCGACATAATTGTTGAATTATTAATTAGCGCCTCGAGTCGAAAGTTCATATATAAATTGAAACGAGTAAACGACCGTAGAACAAGAACAATTTAACAATTCAATTGAATTTGAAAAGGTTCAAAAAGGAAAAAGAAATTGTCAAGAATTTAATAGAAAAGTAATTGCTGAATAACATATTTTTATATAAGCAGGCTGCAAAGTGTGAAGTTAAATTCTAAAATACATAAACAAACCCGAGTTATCGTTAAGGTACTCGGTCTTCAATTATAAAATCTGCTAGGGGCCAAATAAAATATTACCCTTCATTTTTACTTTGTAATCAAATTGTAAATATTAAAGTACATTTTTATAAAAAAATAACTGTGTCTCTTTTTATTTATACAAAACACAGTAAACACTCAACATTTTATCAATTAAAAACAACACTCGTCCATTAAAAAATATATTTATAGACAATATATTTCAACAGATCTACCGTTATCTTCAGGTCACTAATTAATAATCAATTCACCTATACATAAATACAAAAATAATGATTATGTAATCGATTGCATGAAATTATGTTAATCAAAAATTCTCAATAAGCTGGTTGAGATTGACGATTAAACATTGATTTTAGGGCAACTTAACCTAATTAACAATGCTGCACACGACACTCTCTCCCAATAACTGTAAAAATGCTTACACAGAATTTTGAAATCTGTATCATTTTGCTTCCTATAAATTCCAGTCGCATAACTAAGAGATTTTTTTTAACCAAAAGATCCAGAAAAGGTTAGACCCTATTTCTTTCATTTTCAACTGTAAAAGTAACATTTGAATGTAACGAATTCATAAAATTTTAAAATGGAAGTATATCAGCCTGATTTTTAAAAACTAGGAATATATCATCAATGTATCGTTCATATACTAAAGGTTGATTTCCGTCAAACAATTTAATTTTATTTTCAATCTTTGAAAGAAAAAGAGAAGCTAACGTTGGTGCTAACGGTGAACCCATAGCAACCCCATCAGTTTGCATATACCACTCATTATTAAAAAGAAAATGAACATTTGATGTTGCAAAACTTAATAACTCACGAAACCCAACCTCGTGAGTTATTATTTGATGTTCTGAATGATTATTTTTCCATAGATCACAACACAAATTCAAATTTTCAACCAAAAGAACACTTGTAAATAAATTAGAGATGTCAAAAGAAACCATAAATTCACCTTCATTCTGTACTTTATAAGTAGAAATGAAATCAATAAATTCAAAACTATCACGACACAAAAATTCAGATGATAATAAAAGTTTTAATTTTGAATCTAGATATTTCGCCACCATAGATACAAAATTAAAATCGAGAGTTTCAAAATTATAACGGAGAGTACTAAGGGGACTATGTACCCTATCCACATGCCTTTTCGGGCTTCTCAGACCTTCATGTAGATGTTTATCGTACTTATAATTTGGGTTCTTATTTTTTTAATGTTAGCTAACAAACTTCTCAGAAAGGCTCGGCCGTTCTTGGAAGGGCTCTACCCATCGGAGGACCGCGACCCAAACAACTATTCTCGCCCGCATCAATATACAACTCTGTTTTTATTCAATAAATTATCTTAGATTATATTTTCTTCGTTTCGTTAATTTTATGTGTATCTTTCGCTGTCAATGTTCACGATCGCCACGTTTCACACCGCAACAATATTTTTAAACATAGTAAATTGAAAGTTCAAAGACATTGATAAACCAGATCAGGCTGATTATATTTTTGATGATTATGATTAAATAGCACGTTTACAACTGATCATATTAGATTTCAGTATAAGATATAACTGGATATTCAAAATACCGACCCCCAACGAGATTCCCTGATTTATTTTGATACGAATCTTGGAAAATAAATGATTGTGTTTTGGTATTTTATTTAAATGTTTGTTTTATTATGAGTAATGTTATGTGATTTGTACTATTATTTGAATAATAAAAATTAAGTTATTTCTTTAGTTAAAATTGAATGAAAAAAGTCAATTATGTTCTCTAGTTAATTTTTATAATACGTTACAATATATTTGAAATATTGAAACTGAAACATTCTTTGATTTCTATGAGTTTTTTGAAATGATATTATAATTTTTTATTACATTTTCAAAATTAATAAACATCAAAAATTTTAAACAGAAAAAACGAAACGAAACACAAATAATTTAAAAAAATTTTAAATTGAAAAAAATAAAATAAATACAAAAAAATCTTTTGATATAAATTCATTTCAACAATAACATTTTCAAATTCTTTGTTTCAGATTCATAAATAAAACATTAAGAAATTAAAACGTTTCTTTTAATACATTAAAATATGAAATTAGTAAATGTGTGAAATTCAAATGAATTTTCAATTAGAATATTTTCATCAAATCTCAATCAAACTCGTTCGTATTTGATGATTCGAATTCGATTATCTTTCGCATAACAACTATTGGCTTCAAGCAACACAATCGATCCATTTTATTGCCAAAAGTAATGAGTAATCGACATTCCGTTCAATCATCGAAATCGAGACACAACGAGTTGAGGAACTCTCAACTTGATTGGCTGGATGATGACTTGATGATGACTGAAGTGAAGAAACTGTCGTCGGAACTACAGTCGAGGAAGGTGTCGTGCGACGAGGTATAATTAGCGTGAGGCAGACGGAGGTAGAAGGATGACTGAGTCGTGTTTCAGGCGGAGATTGCGCTGGCCGATGCGTCTGAGCCGACGGTTAAGAGTGATTACCACAAGGAGGTCAAGGACGGCATCAAGGAGGTCGAGATTGACGGCAAAAAGTACTACCAGAAGTATCAAAGACATATTTTGTTGGAGAAACACACCGTGAAACAGGTTGGAATGAATTTTGTTTGGCTCGTAATTTTTTCTATATCCATGGAATTTAGGAACATGTTTTTGAAGGCTTTTCGTTGAATCAATTTTCTCTAAACTTTGCACACTTATATATATATATATATATATATATATATATATATATATATTAAACGGCCTTATTTTTCAATTGTTCATATTAAATAATGGGTTGTCTAAATAATCGATGTCTTATTAATATTGATTCTTTCTGCAAAACTGAAAACACATCCTTTGAAAGTGAAAAGATTTTTCTTCTTTTAAAATGTAGCCAATGATCAAGAACCTTACTTGATCGACTTGATTGTGAATGTTTACTAATCCGGGTTTTAAGATGACGATTTTTCTCTCCAATGCGGGCCTCCCATCTCATTTGAGTGGTATTGAGCATCTAGGCTCTTTAGAGGGTACACCCAAACTAAAGAGGCACTAGCAGCCGCCCGATAGGCCTCCTACTGAGTCGGATAGTTTCGGTCTCCGAGATCTTTTCAGCTTCCATGTAAGTTAGGACCACCCAGGGTTTGTATATCCATGGTTCTACATACATTTGGCTGTATTTTGTGGACTTCGTACATCCGCGAAAGGGACATCTGAACTCTCCCCTTGCAGTGAGATCTGTAATCCTAAAAGTCAGTTGTGTTTCTACAGTACCTATCGCTTCTTCCACCGCCGTCAAGATAGTCGGGGGGTCCGCCACGGATTGAATCCGATTTCCTGGACCGATAAGGTTTTCGTCGACTATTTTTTCTGTGTTGTACTAGTTTTCACTGGTGTCATTGTCAGTTCTCCAAATTCTTCTATCTCTTCCAATTTATGATCCCGATCGAGATGTATGGTCAGCCATTCCTTCGCTTTATACGAATTTTTACACTGTGTACATGGAAATGGAAATTGTTGATGTTGTGTCTCGTTGAGCTGATTGGGATTAACGGAAGTGGACACCGCATGGTCCCTTTTTGTGTCTGTTGAGCTCTTTCTTTTCAGCAAACTCTTTGTAGCATCTTTCTACTGTGCAAATTTTGAAAATTCACTCCCTCGTTGATCAGCTTCGGCACAGTTTTTTGTTTTTACACCTGTGACAATCAAATTTATAAACCAGATTAGCTGTCAATCCGAAAATCGTTTTCGATTTATTTGAGAGGAAGTTTTGAACTTTGTATGTTATTGAAACAACTTTGACACTACTTATATTCTTGTAAATACTCTTTGTAAATGCTTAGTATTTTGATTACTTGTTTGTGTTCTTCAATGTTTTCTTCATTTAATTCTTTCTTAAACCGTATTTGTACGTAATTTGTCCAATGTCATCTTAATGTTGGGATCTATCTGCTTGTTTGTATACATATTATCCCTCAAGCGTCCTTTAAGAATATTTAAACCATGATTTTAGGTTTCAGAATTGGAAGACAAACTCCAAACTTTCTATATTTTTCCTCACAAAAGGTATGTGATGTTGTTTAGAAAGGTTTTGATTTCCACTATGAGCGACTTTTCTGTGAATCATTATTAATATGACACTTCAACCCTTTAATAAGGATTCAAAATGGACAAAGTAAAGCCGTTCCAAATCTTAAAGTTTTTATAAACTGTTTGCTATTATTATCCAATAGCTGATGATGGACAATATTCCGAAACATGTACTATAATCGATTTATTAAAACAGCTTTAACGAAATTATAAATATATATATATATATATATATATATATATATGGTACATAATAAATAACAAAGAATAAATAAATAAACAACTTTATCAACTCATTACTTACTTGACAAACTTAATGTTAGGTTCTTGATCAAGATTATAATTCATTAACACCAAAAATTTATTAATAACACAAATAACAATTATTTAAACAATTTTTCTTGTGGAACTTTCGTTTTCTTTTTACAAGATTTCTTATACATAAAAATATGAAATTATAAATACTGATAAGCTATTTATTAAGGACCAGATTTAAAATTGAATTTTTTTCATTAATTTTATAGAATAACATTCTACTATTTAATAAAATTTAATTTAAAATCAATATAAAATCAGCAAAATTTATTTTAACCAAATTAACAAAAAAGAGTTTAACATTATATTTATTATCGATACTTCAATTTTTAAAAAAAACATTTCATCATATAGAATTATTTTAAGTATTTATTCGTTTCATTTGTTTTACATGTCAATATTTTTGAATTACAATTTACAAATTTAAAATACAATTGTGATTATTTGAAAATACACTTTACAAATTTAAAATACAATTGTTATTATTTGAAATACAAATTACGAATTTAATATACGATTGTTATTATTTGAAATACAATATACGAATTTAAAATACAATTGTTATTATTTGAAATACAATTTACAAATTTAAAATACAATTGTTATTATTTGAAATACAAATTACGAATTTAATATACGATTGTTATTATTTGAAATACAATATACGAATTTAAAATACAATTGTTATTATTTGAAATACAATTTACAAATTTAAAATACAATTGTTATTATTTGAAATACAATATACGAATTTAAAATACAATTGTTATTATTTGAAATACAATTTGCGAATTTAAAATGCAATGGTTATTATTTAAAATGCAATTTACGAATTTAAAATACAAAAATATTTAATTTAAGCAATATTTATATTTATTTGATTGCGATTCATTAATTATAAAATTTTTAATAGCAGTTTCTATATATATTTTTTTATTAATTATTTATCGAATTTTAATTGGCAGAATTTCCAACTAACTTTTAAATTTAACATTATCTTTTTTATTACATCTCTAACAACAAAAATTTCATAAAATTATTCTTCTTTTAAAACAATTAAAATAACACAATCAAGATTCAATTATTTATGAAAATAACTTTTTAAAATCAATTAAAGATATTTTTTAGTTATAGCTGTTTAGAAAACTTTTGATTTTAAATATTTCCTTATTTTAGAATTTATTTTTAAAAAAAAATTATTTCAAAAATTTAAAGATGAACCTGTCCTTCACACTTAAAATACATCATATTAACTCTAAAGGTTCTATTAAATAGACCCTGACTGATTCTGAAATTGCGTTTCCAGACGACAGATGAGGTATGATTTAAATCTGTCCAAACATTTCTTTATTAGATCATTTTAAAAGTAATTACAGGTCCGTGAAAAATTATTATCAAATTTAAAATGATTTCGTTTTTAATCTCCAAAGAATCTCCATAATTCTACACAGATCCATTCGTAATAAGACTGGACCATTCAGATTTTTATTCATTTCTGAGTTATTTTTTGTTACCTCCAAATTCCTCAAGAATAATATGCTTTGTCAGTCTCATTCAGTTAAATATTTATCCGACGACTTTATAATATTATTATATCATTACATTTAAAATTAGAATAGTTTGATTTTTCAAAGACTAGACATTAATTTCGTACAAAATAATCGCTTATCTCAATCTGTCTTGACTGCTGGCTACAATGATAAACCTAAGTACGTGAATCTATTGTATATACAAGAAATATCAATTTAGAAAATGACTCAATAATAACGACCCATTGGCCTTGCTGCCTCCAACTCCGGGAAACATAAACGAATCCGAAAGGGTTTATTTTTTATTTTACATCTCTTTAGCTTTGCCTTGCGTTTAGCCATGTGCTCCACAACAATAGCTAAATATAGATACAATTTTTTCTTAATCGAATTTGAAATTGCTTCACATTTTTCTTTACTTACGTTTCTGTTGTATTAACTTGACTTTATATAGAATGGATGTATCGAGAATTAAGAAAAAATGACATTCCTGGATTATTTGCTACAGGAGAAGAGTGTATTTATAGAATTTTAGACAAATTACATTCAAGTATAAGGCTTACCCAAATTACCTAAATTATCATTTTCAAGCTTCTCTGGAATTATAAATAAACTCAATGCCACGTTAACTCAAGTGTTGGGAATCATCCTGAAATGAATACATTTTATGATTTGTTTTATTTATTTTGGCTCTTCCATAAAGGGAAATTGAAAAGATTATTAAAATCAAACTCATTTTATCAAGCTCATTATTAACATCTCCAGTGATACAAAGTCTTTTTAAAAAATTGTCACATCAGACAGCGAAGGACCATCTTCACTACCGAGCGATTTTTTTCTATCAACTTCATTTGTTCAAGTCAAATAAAACTGGTTATCGAATTCCCTGATTCATGTAATGCAAATCGTTCAGTAAAATTACCAACTATCTGCAAATAAAATGATAACCCATAATTTTATTTCAAAGTCAAAGAAAAACGAACATGAATATAAATTCATTAAGTTCTTTAACCAACTTTTCATAAAATATTTGGTGTCTCGCAAAAGTCTTCAAAAGTTTATCCCCAAAGCAAGAAGTAATTATTTTAGAGAAAAACATTTTCATGTCCATGTGACATCGCACTCAAGTAATGCTTTAGAAAAATCGCTCGATAGTGTATCGCGAGAGTACCTCTGGATTATTTTTAAGAGATTAGGGATAAGGGCAAAGCTAAAGATCATTAAGGCCTCCCAATAGGGAATCGAAGATGTTGTTATGAATGAAACATTAAAATGGACAAAGAAGTGCGACAAAGCTGTGTATTATGCCCTTTTTTAATGCTGCTGTAAAAGAGCTAACTGAAAACGTGTTTCAGTGAATTCCTTTAACGTAAAAATATAAAGATAAATATGTATAAAACTTTTATTTTTATACACTATAAATAAACATATATAACAAAAAAAATCACATACGAGAGAGAGAGAACGGCACAGATAAATCTTGATTTCGATTTATGTTTGTTGTTAAAAGCTTTCAAGGAATGATCTTCTGTTGTAACAATATCGATGGAAACGCCAGAGAATCATTCGGTTGCACAACGAGATTTTGAGAAAATAGATCACATAAAGAGGAGCACTTTCAGGTGGAATATTGATAAATTGGTTTGCAGAAAATTCCTTTACGAACCGATTTTACAAGAAAGCGCCCCGCAGGCAATATAGTATAATTGTAAACAGTAATATTAATGATTGTTTTATCGATTGTTTTTATATATTATATATATATATATATAT
>MQRK01205331.1:8612-22126 GCA_001938485.1 Girardia tigrina | reverse complement strand
GAGGGAAACATACATAAACTCTTTAATTCGATCAGGAAGACTCAATAGGACAAGAACAACTGTACCGAAGCTGATCAACGAGAGAGACAAACGTCACCAATGTCCAGTAGAAAGATGCTACGAGGAGTTTGCCGAAAAGAAGGAGCTGAACAGACACATGAAAAGGGACCACGCGGTGTCCACTTCCGCTAATCTTGATCAGCTCAATGAGATACAACAACAGCAATTGTCATTCCCAGGTACACTATGCAAAAAGTCGTACAAAACGAAGGGGTGGCTGACCAGGCATCTCTACTGGGATCATAAATTGGAGGAGACAGAAGAAATTGGAGAACCGACAATGACACCAGCGCAAACTAGTAGAACCACAGAAGAAAGAGTCGTAGAAAACCTCAACATTTCAGGCAACCAGATTCAATCCGTGACGGACCCCTCGACTATCTCGACGGCGGTGGAAAAAGCGATAGGTACTGAAGAAACACATCTGACTTTTAGGATTGCAGATCTAACTGCAAGGGGGGGAGTTCAGATGTCCCTTTCACGGCTGTACGAAGTCCACGAATACAACCAAAGGTATGTAGAACCATGGCTAAACAACCCATGGGTGGTGGTTTCTCACAGGGAAGCCGAAAAGATCTTGGAGACCGAAACTATCCGACCCCGTAGGCGGCCTATCGCTGCTATGGATTCTTTAATTTGGGTGGACCCTCTAAAGAGCCTAGAGGCTCAATACCATTCGAAAGAGATGGGAGCCCTACACCACGGAAAGCAATTTTGGCTTTCATTATTAATTTTATGAGAAATCTTTCAAACTTTTTTCTCATATCGAAATCTTGTAATTGATTAATGTCATGAATCAGATTAACATCTGCAATATGACGATGTCGAATATGATCGATAAGCAATATCATATTTATAACATGCTTCATCGATTCCGTCAACCGGATTATTTTCTTCACCTATTGGATTATCTTGATCATCTAATCGGATACCTAATCTCGTTAATGGACCACAATAATTTTTACCTGGTAAATGAAGTTCATCGTATCTTGTTTTCATAAATGCTGGAATATATTTTGAAAATTTTGATAAATTTTGTTGAATTTCACCTTTGTATACATCCTTCGGAATATCAAAGATGTCTCCTCCGCCACCTTTTTTATTTTTAATATTCATTTTTTAATTAAATATAAACAAAAACAAAAACCATTATCAATATTCAAGCTATTTTCCATAGTCATGATTATAAGATAAATTATTTTAATGATTTGATCTCTTTAATATATTTATAAAATAATGTTCGACTTATTAAAATGAAATAATTTTTTAAATAAAAAATTTGAGTTTATAGATAATATTTTTTAGTAATTAAAATAAATAAGATTCCATAAAAAATATATTTTATAGGTAATATTTCTACTAATTAAATTGGAATAATTTTTGTAAAAAATTTTAGAGTAATATTTTAATTAAATTGGGACAATTTTTTATAAAAATTAAGTTTTAAAAATTCACAATTAAAATATCATCTTCGAAGTTAAAGAATATTGTAAAAAAAATTTTGATATATTTTGTAACACTATTTAAAATAAAATTAGAATGTTTATCGAATTTAATTGTACACGGAAAGTTTTAATAAAAAAATAAATTATTGAATATTTTAAAATCAAATCTAAAATAAAAATCATAATGTTATTGAATTTAATTGTCAATGGAAAGTTTTATTAAAAAATAATTTATAATGGAATGATTTAAAATTAAAGAAAAATTATTTAGGAATTGAATTTTTACAGGATATGTCCATTAAAATATTTTTAAAGATCTAAATTTATAAACATTGTAAAAAATTAATAAAATAGAAACAAAATAAGATTTATGCAAAATTGAAGAAAATAACATATATATATATTTATACATTTATATTATTATTTATATTTAGAATTTTTAGATCTGGATTATGTAATTGAAATATTGTTCCTCATAAATTTGTTTCAATAATGAAAATTGTAGTAGAAATAAAGTTTGCAAAATTATGACTTTCAATTTTAATCACAAACCCAATATAGTGAAATTTGGCAGCAAAAAAGATGCAACAAAAACGACTTTTATCCTCTAATTCACATAAAAACAATTTTTACAAGTAGTTATATTTTCTAACATATATGTAAAAGTATTTATGATGGAAAGTAATTTTATTTCACACAATGAATACATTACTCAAGAGAGAACAACATCCTCAACAAATATCAAAGAACAATCAATACATATAAAACAGGCTTTTGAAAAATCCAAATTAATCTCGTTAAATAATTCCTACTATTCCTACCAAAGAAAGACGGACAAAATATTCAACAAAAAATGATTCTATACATTTGGAATGAAACGGACAATGCTAAGCTAACAGCTTGGTAATTTTATATTCTTTCGCATTTATTTAAAAATGTAAAATACCAACATAACAGTTACTTTTTTCATCAAAATCTGAGTATATCCAAAGACGACAAAGAATTCCCATCATGATTATTTGCGGTCTTCTAAACTTTTTAGTTGTCGTAAAGCTGAAAATCTGGGATCACGAATTATTGCTGGACATCGGAAATTTATGAATAGTTTTCCATTATGCTGAACGGTTTCATTCCTTTGGAAACTCATTGTTTTTTGTAATGTGGTTACCCGAGGTAAATGCAAATGATCGAGAATTTCTTTTAATTTTATTTGATAAGTATTCCGAGTGTGAGGCCACATCATTTCTTGGTACTCTTCGCTTTTTATCTTTATTCTTTCTGGAATCGACTGCAGAGGGAAAAGAGTGCTCTTTTGTGTTAATGTGATTTTTGTGACTTTATGATCAAAGGATTCGAGTTTTTCGCGTTCTTCTGTTTTCATTCTATCAGAAATGCGCTTAATAATAAATATGTGTTTTTCTATCAAGTGTTTTGGAGATTTTTTGACAAATAAATGGTTTGAATTCCCTGTTTTTATTAAATTACACTTTTGACTGTTATAAATTACATTGAGATCTTCAGAACTTTTCCACGGACCATATTCCAGATAGGTGTGATATTGATCAAAAGTATCCTTGCATTTAAGTAAATCCATCACCAATACAGAATCAGTTTCCTCTGTCTTCATATTTTCATTCTTTTCTTCTGATGAATTTTCGATGAAAGTTTAAGAAACAATAGAGACAGTGACTTTCATAATTAGAAGTAATTAAGTAAGAGAAATATAACGTCTCATTGTAATCTCATTGTATGAAGGCGTGTATGAGAACAGTGCTAAAAGACATCCACGTATTGACAATGATGTTTCAACAATCTGTTATTAACTTTGATTATTTACAAGAATTTGATGCCACTGGAGAACATTGTTTGCAAAGCATCACCAATAGCGACTTGCAGCACGCTGCTAACTTAACAATTGATAATTTTTAATTATTTATTATCAATTTTTACTTAAATTTCCCTACCATAAAGCTGGCAAAAGTCTAAAATATATTTACAATAAAATTCACTTAGAATCATTGTTTTCAATCAATGTCATAGGAATATCATATAGATTTAAACTTGAAATACAAGGGTTTCTATCTTTTTGCAGGTTCATTGTTTTTGCCTGCCAAGTTGGTTATAAATGTAACCGAGTAAGCAATTAACCACCTTAACTTTAATGAAAAAATATCCTGATAACCTCCACTTAAGTAACTAGTTAACTTTATAATTTTTAATATGTGCAAAAAACAAGCTTTATTATAATCGTTTGAATGATTCTTAAATTTACACTCTCTCTGAAGTGAGACAGAAGATTCAAAATTAAATTGAGATTTTTTTAAAAAAGGAGCAATAGATTAGAGGGGATATTTCTTTGATATTACACATTTATAACCCCGATTGAATATTCTGTGCTACAGTCTTACCTCGAAAAAAAACACTTATACATTGTATTCGAGATATACTAAAAACATTATTTGTAAAAAATATTATAAATAAAAAAATTTTTTTATAAAAACAACCACGTTTTTCAAGCATTACTAATGCACTAAAAGAGGAAAATAATTTTTTTTAGACATGTGAGAAATTTAATACCTAACCAAAAACGTGGGGCGGATTTCTGAATTACTGCTATTAGTAACTGCTATTTCCTCTTTACTGCGTTTTAGTAACAATCGATCATTTCTATGCCCCACGTTTTTGGTTAGGTATAAAATTTCGCACATGTCTAGAAAAAAAATTATTTTCCTCTTTTAGTGCATTAGTAATGCTTGAAAAACGTGGTTGTTTTTATAAAAAAATTTTTTTATTTATAATATTATTTAACTATTTTTAGTTATCATTTAAGAATTCAAATCGTTCGATTGATTTCGAATAACAGAAATGATAATAAAACCAAAATAAAACTTTTTAAACCTAATTTTAATACTTCTACACTTAATTATCACTTGATTTTCACAATATTTGTTCAATTTATTATTTTTTCCGTACATCATAAACACGGATTATTTTCCCGTATAAGACATAAGCTATTTAATTATAGCATATACGGTTTATGTAGAGCCGTAAATGTTTTAAAATATTGTATTGTCATCGGAAGCAAGCCTGTATAAAACTTAATTCATGAAAATAAACGAAAAGATTGCTATTTAATGCAGTGTATAAATTTGTAGATAATCGTAAGTGGTTTTTTGCAAAAAAAATTAGAAAAAATTATTTTTTTCAAATTTTTTTATCAAATTGTATTGTCATCGGAAGCAAGCCTGTATAAAAACTTCAGCTCAATTGGATTACTGAAAGTGGTCAAAAAATCAATCGCAAGATTTGTTCCAGACAGACAAACAGACAAGAAAGCAAGCTAATAAAAACGTGGTAATAAGAAATTTTCCGTAAATAAAACGCCTACTCAATTAAAACACATAGGCATTGCACAATAGACCTACATTGAGCTTATTCAGTGATTTATAACTATTTTTAAGTACAGGGTTTTCACCCACATTTCTGAACTTATCACCCACTTTTTGAAAAGTTTTCGCACATTTTGTAGCCAAATTTTAAATTTATAAAATATTTTTTTATTAATATTATTCGTAAAAATTGTTTTTTTATGATTTACTCTACAAAATTTTACTCTTCAACTTTTATTAATGTACCACCGACAATACTTTAAAACAATTTAAAAAGTTTATAATTGAGACACAAAAGTTTACCAAAACAAAATTTCCAAAACGTGATTAAAAATTTCCAAAATATGGGGGAAACACTGTACTCATAATAAAATAACAACTATTTAATTATAATTACACAAAATTAAAGCATTTGATATTTACTAACTGTATATGTTTGGTGGGATTTTCTACATTGTAACTTTCTTCATTTATTTTGCAACAACTAGAGTTTTCTTTTTTAAAGAAATACAGCTGCTTGTGAATATGCATATTGACTAATGAAGTCTGCTGGATCTGGAAATGTATGTGGAAGTAGTACTTCAAGTGTGTTAAATTGTTGAAGAAAGCTCAAGATTCAATACATTGAAATAGTTGGTGAAATATATAACTCTAAACCTGATAAATTCATCAAATAAAGATTTTTTTAACCTAAACATGAAGTTTCTTACAACTCTTGAAATTTCCATTTTAAGATTGATTGCCTTGAATTTATTAACATATTCGGAAAAAGTTAAGTCAATGATTTTAAGTAGTTTAGGCAAAAGTAAATTATGTATTAATTTATTGAATTCAACAATCATTATTCGAAACCTTGAGTTTGAATATGCTAAAAATATAAAGTCAATTATAAGGTAAAAGGATTATTATTGATAAAAATATATTGATCTGAGGCCGAAGATTTATGAATTTAAATATACGTATTAAAAGTGGTGAAATTTGGAATAATAGACATTATCGTATGTATGAGAGTTGAACACCAGGAAGAATTTTAGGTTTGGAAAATAATATTTCAGATAGATATAGTGTAATATCAGAGTAAATTGGTATAATTAAACTTTATTTCAAATACAAAAACATCTCCATATATAACAATATTCTAAACAAATATTCGTCAATAAAAACATTTTAATAAAAATTATTTTAATATATTTCCAAATCCCCATCAGATTGTCTATAATCAAATCTACATCCATTAATTAGTATTCTAAATACTTTGATTTTCTCCTAATTCGTGCATCCCTATGATTTGTTGGTTCGTCGGTATTAACAACATCACAATTTGAATGCAAACATTTATTGACAACACAAACAGATTCTTCACAACAATTTTCAGAGAGCATCTTTCTTTGATTGATATAGTTTTTTTGATTAATATATTCAAATCTTAAAAAACAATGAATTGGAAAGTTTAATAATAAATTTTAATTTCTCATAATTTTTATTGGATAAAAGTCATTACATAATTTTTTAAATAAACATTAATTTTGAAAATATATTACATTTAATAAGTTAAAATCATTTACTGAAAATATTATTAAAATTCATAATTATCAAACTTTAATTAATTAGTACTTTAATTTAATATCATTAAATTAATTTAATTAGATTCAAATAATCAATCAATAAACATATCAATCCCATCTGAGTAGGAGAGTCACAAATCTAAACAGCATGCAAACAACAGACTTACAACATTCCAAATTATCCCTCACAATCGGTTCAAATAAAAGTGAAAATAAAAACTCTGATCACTTGTCTGTTGCTCTGGTTCAACTCTCTTTGGAGATGAATCGTTGGCATGTCTATGGAATCATGAACCGCCACACTCAACTAAATAGTTGCAATACGAAAGCTTCTTTATGACTATGCCTTTTAATCATTGTTTGGTGCAGTTGGTAATTAAAATCGGTTTAATCCAGACTATTTATATACAATGTATTTATGTCTGTAGCATCTATAATTGAATATAATCTGAGTCAGCGGTTCTTTATTTTCTGCTGGTGTATTATTGTACCACCATAAAACTTCTTATATCGTTATTTTTAATTGTGCGTCTATTCAATTAATTGTACGATAATTTCTTTCGATAATACCATTATTGTTTGATCATTTACAGGAAAGATTTATCAACTCCAATTTCCACCAACCTCCAAGCTGATCAAAGTCCTTCTCATAAGATGTAGAATAATAACAGAATATTAATCCAGAAGGAGCTCATCGTTCAAAAGTTAGGAATTTACGGCTTGAATAAGAGATTAATAATGAATAATAGAATCTCGAAATAAAAATATTTTTTAAAATTTATTTATATTTTGTTGAAACGGACAAAAAGAAAAGAACTTATGAATAAATACAAATATGCAACAAAATATTTTTAATTAAAACAGAATAAAGATGGATCGATTTATAAATTAAATACTGAAAATAAAGGAAAATATCATGAACATAATATTTCGTAATTTTGTTATCACTTTTTTATTTGAAAGTGATCTAAAATAAATAATTTAGTAGTGCAAAAAAATCACCATAACATTTGCTTTTTAGAGGAAAATGTTTTGCTTTAGTTAAGAGAACCCTTCGTTGTTATGACATGGTTCATATCACGTTTCAGCTGACAAATGACGCAGAACGTACACCAATACGTTGAACAACAGTCATTTAATATGGTACCCTGAAATATAAAATTTAGTGTAAACATCAAATAATAAATGGGATACGACTAAAATTGAATGCACATAATTTATAACTTTTGAGAATTTACGTTCTTTTGTAATTGTTAGGGATTAAGTCAGAAGAAAATTTGTGAGTTAGAGTGGAAATGCAAGATGAGATTATTTGATTAACATTGACGAGAATAGAAGAAAAAGAAGTAAGAATAAATTAAGTAAATTAAAATTTAAATAAGATAGAATTAAATTTAGTAATTAGATGAAGAATAAAATAATTAGTTAAATTAAAATTTATAATGAGAAATTAAATTTTATAAGTAAATTAAGAATAAAATAAAATTAGAATTTCCCGGTTTGACATTAAAAAATTTTAGAAAAAGATTGTTACACAAATTAAAATTTATAATTAACTGATTATAAAAGTTAATTATAAAAAAAAATTTTGTTTGTTTATTGTAAGTAATTTTTTTGGTCATTTATTTTTTGGGTGGAATTTTTCTTGCAAATAAATTTTTCAAGTTAAATTAGTTTTTTTATATTTTGATATGGATTCGCATGTTCTGGATGATGGAGTGCCCATAAATTCTAACAATAATGATAAATTTAAAGAGGATATTATATTGAAATAGGATGTATTTGATATTATTGGGGTTGTTTGAATAAATAAATTGTAGAAAAAGGAATATAAGTATAAATAGAAGGTTGCAAAATATAAATAGCAGGTGTTGAAACATAATTAGAAGTATAAATACAATGTTCTCATATTTATAACAAGGTTTTTTAAAAGGAGGTTTTTCTTTTATATAAAATGATAGAAAATATTAGGTTGAGGAATAAGTTCCCGGCATTTTTTGAATTTTTAATCAATTTAATATTTAAATCAAATTTTTTGATTTGGGCGATTTCTACCAAAGAGGCATTGAAAAACTCGTTGAACGTTGGGAAGAAGTCGTGAACAATGACAGAGATTTTATTTGTGATTAATTTGTAGTGACTTTTTTGTTAAAAAATAAAATTTTAATTTTTCAAAAAACGGCGGGAACTTATTCCTCAACCCAATATTTTAATATCTTTTTATTATTTTACTTTATTTTTTTAAATAAAAAAATACGGAATTATAGCCAAAAAGAAACTAAATCGGCAAAAAGTAACATAGAGAAATATCTGAGAACATAGAAGGTAATTAAATTGAACCTGTTCCTCCTTCCTAACAATTTGACAAACCAGGATCAAGAAAAACTGTAGTTGGGGTTCTCCATATTGCCGAACAACCATAGATCTTCGGTTGTCCTGAGAGAAATATGGAGTGACATAATTAAATAATAATTCAGAATATCGTACAAAAGAAACACAAAATAGCCAATGCATGCCCAAACAGTGAGACAAGACAATTTTCCTGGATTGGTCATTTTACCTGTTATTTCCAGTCAACTAAATGAAAAACTCGTCTGAGAATGCTAACTATTGTAGAATATCTGGATCATCATTAAATTTCTGTCTCATCAATTCACAAATTTGAATCAAATAGCCGAAGAAGTACACATTAAATTTTCTTCTGTCGAATATTTCATGACAGATTAATGTTTTTTTGCTTGACGTAGTTGTATAAGTCATCAGTAAACATTACAGTAAGACTCGTAGCTGAATGTTCATCAGGGAACGCAAAAACCCTTATGAATAATCTGCAAAGAATTTTCTCGCTTCCTTTATGTATCAAGATTTTTTTATTTAGAGTTTCACAAACAAATATCAAAATCTAGATGTAAAACTTTGCTGCATATTTTTGTACAGAATAAAGAATGGAGAAAAATCAAAGATAAGTAATATTATAATAATTAAATATAAGTTTTCGACAAACTACCGAAAATGCAATTAAAATGTTAATCTACTAAGGTAAAATAATGATAATGTCATTTTTAGGATTTGCGATCAGGATTTCAAATTCTATTTTGATAATATTCTTGCTTGGACATTTTTCGGACAGTGGGTTAACTATAATAATCATAAAATTTTGCCTTTAACAATCAATTCGCTAACATTTATCTTAACAATCAAATTTCGATTAAACTTCTCAAAACTGAAATTTAAAAATAATATATAAATCATTCAAAATTTATTCTAATATACATATTTTAAAAATAAAAAATTCTTTACAAAATATTTAAAATCTTTTTTACTTAAAAATGGATACAATTTATTCCAAAATAATATTCATAAAATACGATGCTTTACAAAATATTTAAATTATTTTCTAATTAAAAATTGATTCCATTTATTTTAAAATAATATTCATTTTAAAATTTTAGAAAACATTGTATTTTACCATAATAAAAATTAATTATAGCCCAAATGTTTTATTTCCAGAAATTATATACTTTAAAATATATTCAATTTCAATTATATTATTAATCTTGAAAACAAAATTTAATTTAAAATATTTTTTTAAAAAATTTTAAAATTATGCTTAAAAATTTAAATCATTTCTAAATTATACTTTTCAATTAATTCAAATGGCAGCCGGGTTAATAAAATAAAAAAACAAATATTTTTCGAAATATTTATTTAACAAAACTAGTTTCGCAATATTGGCATCTTCAGTTGACTGATTGAAATTTCAGATTTAAGTCCTTTTTACACGGCGGTAGGCTGTTACAAAAAAGGAAAGACAAAAGAATGACTATTGAAAAACAATATCGTGACGACGATAAATAACAAATATTGGATCCATCTGAAGACGTAAACAGACTTTATCGAAGAAATACATAAAATGTTATGCCATGCAGGAAGATAGAAAGTTTACAATTACATAAAATATAACTTGTATGATGAAAGATGATATGTATGAAATGAGACAACAGATAAAGAAAATCGTACAAAGTTGGACAAACTGCCAGAAAAAAAGATGCTGACAGCAAAGATTAAAGAGAAACACATTAAACAATTCGCCAACGAACCATTTCAAAAAATTTACATGGACTTTTGCAGACCATTCAGAAGGACTATGATTGGATACCAACACATTTAGCAATAACAGATCAATTTATTGGGTACATTAGCTTGACCACAATGGCACACCAAGACGAGAAAACTACATGAAAGGTACTATTAGAGAAATGGATTTGGAAATTCGGACCACGTTGATAGAGGGAAAACTTTCGAATCAGCATTCTTTAAAGAAACGACCAAAGAAATTAAGACTGATATAATCTATTCAAGTCCTTATCCCCAAAATACTAAGCGGATCATAGAAAGACCATTCAGAACAATAAGAGACGCCATAAATATACGATTAAAGGATGAAATGCATAGAGATTGGGGAGAAATGTTGGCAGAAATTGAATTCGTGTTAAACGGTACAATTCAAGCCACAACAGGAATATCTCCAGCCGAGATAATCTTCGGAAGAAAACTCAGACATTGATGGAAGAACACAACAGAAGGAAAAAGTGGAGAAAAAGAAAATTAAAATCATATTGAAACAAAGCGAATATTTCAGGTCGGAGATAAAGTCTTGATAAAGAAAGTTAACCCATTAAAAGATGATGACCGTTATATGGTACCAGCTAAAATTATAAAGCAAAGGCACGAAAGAAGTTATGAGATACAACTAGATGACGGTACGATCTTGATCAGAAATGTAGAATGGCTATTTATTCCGAGGGGGATGTGAGGAATATTTTAAATTGTTTGAATGTGTAAATGTAGTGATGCTGTATGTTGATTTAAGAATGTTGAAATTAGAATGGTGATTCTCCCACCCAGATGGAAATTGGTATTTTTTATTTAAATTTAAAGTGATTGACTATTCGACATAATTAAAATAATAATTTGATGATTTTTATAATAACAATTAAAATTAAGTTTAATATTTGTAATAAAATTTAAATTAAATTCAGTTTTAATAATGTTAGGAATTAAAAATGCTATGAAAATTTTTGAAAGAAGGTTATTTTTAAATATGTAAAAATTAAAATTTTTATATAATTAAATATGTAACGTTTGAAAAAATAAAATTACTAAAATTAAGAAGATCAATTAAATCGCTAATAATAAAAATTTTTTGAGAGTCTTTAATATAATATAAAAAGTAAAATGAATAATTTTTATGTGGAACGATATAAAAAAATTTATAAAATTAAATGAAACGATTAAATATTTTAAAATGTTATTGTAATTTAAAATTGATTTATAAAAGTAAAATATAAAATTTACTTGTATTTTGTGGCGGTTTCTGTGTTGGACCCTAAGGTACATAGGATTACAGCCAACTACGCATGCCGTGCAGCAACATTCTCCATACAATGAATACAAATGGCAAACGTAACAGCAAGTGCAAAATGTGACACAGCAACCTTGTCAAAATTTAAGTTGATCCAGTACAAAATCATGTATATATTATATTTTATATTATTGCAATTATAAAATTCATAAAACAAAACAAATTTTTACCAATATTGGTCGTGAAATTGGTTTCTTATGACACTCATTTCCTAATATGAATGTTCTTCATTTATATTCTTCTACTACGGATCGATTTTTATACAATATGTCATGTAGTACCTATTCCCGGCAAATAGACTTTAACTTTAATAAGTCATACTTATCATTAAAAGGTTTAAATGCAAAACAAATATTTCTTTATTTGTCACTCCAGCATTTTCGTTATAATGATTCTTAAAGAAATAAATTTCATCTCAAATTATTCCCGGCAAATTATTCCCTTTATTTCACGCTGGCAATTTTCTGCTATTTTAATTATGAATATGTCCTCAATGTATTTATCAATCTTAATCAAGAATCTTATTTTCTATTCGAAAACTCTTAGGAAAGAGAAAATAATCTAAAAAAAGTGAAGATTTGATCGATTTCTATGAATGTTCCAGAGCCGATATCAAGTTACCTGCTCTTTTTTCACAATTCAAATCCACTAAAATGACAAAAAAAGTACCTGAGCTTCGCAGTGATAAAGATTGACATAAGATAAAAATACCTGAAAGAGTTGAGGTTCGAAGGGGGTTTTGGTACACCGGGAGACAGTTATAGTTAGATTTTTCATACATTAGATTTGTTATATTTAAAATTTGCATAAATAAAAGTTTTCTGTTAATTTCTTCTTTGGAGTCTCATATTGCTCCGACACTGAAGACTTTACACAGTGGAATTTCCCACTGGTATGTGTTTGGAAAAAAGAGAAACAGGACATAAGAGTGTGCGTAGATTTTCGACAATTAAAGAAAATCACTGCCAGACCTGCTTTCCCAATGCCAAATGTAGAAGAGATGCTGAACACACTAAATGGAACAAAGTACTTTAGCACGATCGACTTAGGAAGCGCATACCATCAAGTAGAGCTGGAAGATGAATCAAAAATCAAAACAGCATTTTCAACAAAGAATGGTCAATACTGTTTCAAGAGAATGCCGTTCGGAATTGCGGCAGCACCAGCAACGTTCCAAAAATTAATGGTAAAAGTTTTGAGCGAATTGAACTGGAAAGACGCAGTTGTATATTTGGATGATATTTTAATTTTTGCGAAAGATAAAAAGGAACACCTCAAACGAATTGAACATGTATTTAGTAAAATAAAGGAATCTGGTCTAAGAATAAACCCTGAGAAATGCCACTTCTTGGTTGAAAGGACAAAGTTTTTAGGATACGTGATCAGCAAATATGGCATAGAAACAGATCAGACAAAGATCGATGCGATTAGAAAGTTTCAGAACCCCTCATGTGTTAAGCACTTAAGAAGTTTTTTAGGTTTAACAAACTATTACAGAAAATTTCTTAAATACTACGCAAAATATTCAAAAGTATTGGAAGGGCTGTGTGGAAAGAATAAAGATAAAAAAATAATATGGACGGAAGAGTGTAAAGAGGCATTTCAGAAATTAAAGGAAAAAATGATCAAA
>MQRK01205313.1:18117-33326 GCA_001938485.1 Girardia tigrina | reverse complement strand
GGGGGGGGGTCATGTGGAGAGAATGCCCATTTTTCCCCTACTATAAGGATTGCATCTTCCAATCCACTACATAATCAAAGATAATCTCTATAGATGTCCTTCCAAATGATAGTAAAGGACTTTGGTAGTCAATAGAGAAGCCTGAGCATGAGAAACTCCTAACGAAACTGCTCATCGATTTCGATACTTTAAACGACATCTTTGATGATGAAACACTCTTTAACATAGAAGAAAGGTTTTCCCTTCATAACTGTAAAATTTTACAGCGAATGTCCGGTTCCTCGGTACTTAGCACATGCACATCAATAACATCCATCGTCAAGTTAAAAATTTTATTTTAATTTGTTGATGTAAACTTCTACTAAAAATAGTATTGAGAAGGTATATCGCACAAAAGGTTTCTGTCATAAACTTGGTAAACATTCAAATGGTGTCAATTTTGAAAAACCAAGACCAAATTTAGACCACATTAGTTTAAAGTTTAAGTCAAAGTTTAAGTTTGCTTCTCTTCAGACATCTTCCATTCAGCAGATTTGACGTTAGTTTCAGGTATTTAAAGGCTTAGAGGAATCTCATCTTCTGTGATTATGTTTTTCAGAAAGACATCACGAAGTTTTTTAAAGATTTCCAAAGATTTGTCTGCATATACTCAATTAACCTTTATTGAATGTTACCATTAAGAAATCGGGAACACAACTTTTGATGAACATTTTCCTCTGCAAATAATGTAACATATCTCTAGACATTTTTAATCGTTATCTCAGGGTCTTTGGTTACAATTTGCCAATTTATTTCTTTTCATTTTCAACTTCCATAGAACGAAAATTTAAACTCCGAATAGATCAAATTGTTGAAACTTGTAACCAATTCAAAGTCGAACTGCAGAAATCGACACAGTCCCGCTGATTATGGAACCTTATTTAAAACGGGAATCCGATCTGCAAAGCAGCCCCTAGAAATCCGTCCAGTTAAAATTTCAGTTTATTTTTGTTGTCTCCATAATTTTATACTAAAGAATGGTAATTTAAGGAAGCTTTTAAAAAGTATTTTTTATATTTTACTTGTTTTATTTTGAGATGAACAATCTCAATTGTCTTTTGGAAGTTTTAAGCCTTTGTCCAGTAAAGCAGATCTAATGAATTTACTATTACAACTAGCATGAATAGAAATTCCATGTTGAGCAGCAAGCTTTGAAACAATTTCTTCTAAGAAGACCAATTCCTTTTTGAAAGAATGCTGAAATACCTCGCTGAGATTTCGTTTCTTACAAGATGGTTCTTCATCTTCATTTTTCTTCTCAAAAATATTGTGCTTTTTCTGGAGATGACGTGATAATCCCCTTGTACGAACATCCTTTTCAAGATATGATTTTCTGACATTCCAAGCACTTGGCCTCACCTTCATTTTGTCGTTCGAAGTATTGCCAAACAAAAGACTGAGTTTGTCGAGCTGCCATTTTTGGTTTAAAATATTTTACATTTCAAATTTTAAAGAAGTGTGTTTGTCGGGGTTTTGAAAAATACATATGAACACTTTTGATAAAATTTTATGTAAAAAAAAATTTAAAATAATTCTTTTGGTAAAATTATTAATTTTAAATAAAATAATATTTAGTTTAACAAAACTTGGAATCAAAAATTATAAATATTTTAGTCTTTGTTTTACTTCATCAATTTTCAAGGCTGATGAAAATTACTATATAAACAGCAGCAAATCTAGTTTTAGTTTGCCCAAAATATTTGCTGAAAAATTCGACTAACAAGAATTCTCGTAAACAAGTAAAGTGAATACCAAATTTATTTTATTTTTATTTTATTCTTTAAAATATTGTTTTTAAAAAAAACCATAAGTATCCCGTATGGAAGAAAAAGGTTTTTAAATTTTAAATTTTAATCAAATCATCGTTCGTTTTTGGAGATTCACAGTTTTTACTGTAATCTGTTAACTCGCACGAAATATTGATTGTATTTGTATTCTGTCATCAAGAATTGAATTATTATTATTATTTTTGACTTGTTAATTTTTGTTATTTGAAATAAAGTTTCATAAAAGAATTTGTGTTCATTGTCTATATATTTATGTTGGAAGTCCTTTCTGATTAATTGGAGTCAGATTAAAGATTTCGGATTAAAGGTTACAGATTAAAGGTTTCAGATTAAACAATTAAGGAATAAAGATTTATGATTAAAGATTTAAGATTTGTGTTTTAAAAAGTAAATAATTATATTAAAGATTTCTAATACCCAACATGTTTATACTTACAAAATCAGTTGAATACTGCCTCATAATATAATTTTATTTAAAATTAATCAATATAAATAATAAATCAGTTAGATAATTAAACTTAATTAGATAACTATTAATACTTAATTTTTCATAATTTAAGAAAACCGGGAGTTTTCCCAGGATTTTTGAAAAAATCAGTCGAAACCGAGACCGGGAAATGAGTCAAATTTCCCGGGACCCCGGTTCAGAAGCACCAAACGATACATATTATATTATATTATATTATATATTAAAAAATATACTTTATTATTATAATTTTATAATATATTTCAAAAAAATAAATTAAGTTGACAAATTATTACTTCAAGTTTTTTTTATTTTACTAAATCAAATTATAAATTATAAATTTGATAAAATATTATAAAATAATACAATAATAATAAAAAAATAGAAATTTATTTTTTTTATAATTAAATTTTCCATATCGAAAATTTTTAATTTGATAATAATATAAATATATTATTTGCTTATTTTTATATTTTCTAAGTCTAGCCAAATTTTCAATAATCAAATAACCGTTTAAATAAATAAAAATTTCTAATTTACCAAAATTTAATTAAATGAAAAAAAATTCAAAATATTTAATATTTATTTGTGTTTCATCGATCCTGGAGCCTGATCAATAAGGGTCCCCAGAGCAGCTGCTCCTTGTGAATATTTGGTAAGGAAGTCTCTACTTTCCTAGGATTTTGTCCAAACATTATTATTTGATTGTAAAATACTTTTGTGAATAGTTGCTGTTGTAATATTACTTCAATTTCTATTTAAAGATATTATTTCTACAAGAATTTTCTCACCAAAATAATTGATAACAACTGTGTATTTACGAAGCAGTCGCATTGATAAGAGATTCCTCGGTAGCGTTGAGAAAAAGGTACAGAGGAATTCATACTAACTGGCATGAAACATTAAAACCATTAAATAAGGCTAAACTAATAAATTAATCTGTCCAGGCCTCTCCGCCTCGCTCTCTAGGCAAACAAACGACTCATAAGTAACATTTTTCGATAGTAGACTCGCTGCTTAGTCTCAGAGTACTCGTCACTCGCCTTGCAAGAGGTATGTTGACCCCTCAGTAAGAGTTTCTGGATCCTCAAAGGCCAAAATAGATCGAAAGGTTTATTGGAATGTTGGTGTACATTCAAAGTGAGCAAAAGACTTCTCAAGAATTGTTGAACCACTGTATGAAGCAAAGCCAAGAAATTATTTCGTCTGAGTGACAAATGCAAGCAAGCCATCACTGTTCACAGGCAGGAAATTGCCTCAGCATCATTGGCGATTCCTAAAGAAAACGGATTTTTAGTTTGGGAAACAGATGCATCCTCTTAATCAATCAGATCAGTGTTATCTCAAGAAGCACCATATTTCATTTTTCACTCGTAGATTGGATCAAGTAGAGAGTGGTTGGCCAGCTGTGGAACAAGAAGCATTCGCCATTGTAGCGGCAGAGAGCACAATTGACCTTTACTGTTGACTGTTTTCAAGTTTTTACAGTTCAACAAGGTTTTGCTTATCTTTTTGATGACAGACCCAAAGGACGAGTGTAAAAATGCCAAATTGGAACGGTGTGAATCCTATTAGCTAAGTTTGACTTTTAAATAAAGTATTGTGAAGAATCAATGTTCATTCATGGAATGGTAAGAAAATCTTTTTATCTGATAAAGTAGAATTCGATAAACTTTCTAAAAAAAATCAAAGTTTGACAAAATTTCAAATGATCAACAATTAGCGTTCAATAAAATTTAAAAATAATTAACGTTCGACGAATTCCAAAAATTAAATAAATGTTCAACAAAATGTCCAGTAACAGCTCGACAAAATTTCCTTAGATAATTTCAAAAAAAATGTGCATTGACATATTTCGCAAAATTATAAATAAACTAGTAAATCAAAAAAATTTTCATTTCAGAATTTTTTTTTGTTATCTTTCGTAGAAAAGAAAATTACCATTTTATTTTTTAATAAATTATTTACTTTATTAGCCACTATTTAAATATTTTGTAGAAGGATAAATTTCCTATCAAAAATTTTTACAACTCTTTCCAATTAAATAGTTACTAATAATTCAATAAATTTATTATAAAGCATGGAAGGAAAAAAAATCAAAACATTTCTTTAAAATACAATTTAAACATCTTTAGATAATCATAAAACGTTTTTTGCAAAAACAATTTTTTTGATTTACTAGTTTGATCAAATTTTCACATAATCATTTATTGTCATCGAAAATGAGTGAGTGTGCAAAAATTGGAGAAAATTGATTGAGTGAAATGCCTTTAAAAATGGGTTTCTAAATTCCACGGATACATATATAGAAAGCAAGCTTATATAAAAAATGGAAAAATATACACAAAAATTGGTAAATTTTGTCTGGCTCAGAGCAAGCCATTTCATTCAATCACTCGATAAATCATGGCCCCCACACAAGCCTCGATTAAAAAACAACCCGGCAACCAATACTGGAAAGAGAACTCTATGAGTCATTGATATATAAATTCTTTATTCGTTTTCAAACAAATAAAATTCAAATTAAGGAATAAAATTTAAATTTAATTATTTTAATTTAATTTAATTTTATCTAATTTTTTAACTTTTATTTATTAACTTTTTATTTATTAAAGCAATTATAAAGCAATAAAGGAACAGAATTTCAGCGATTGTCATTCAATAAAAATATATCAAGAAAAATGTCGATTTGAATCGTCTTTGAGAAAGGAGAGAGAGAGGAATTTATACATAAATATAACGATAGATAATTTGGTCAATTTAAATGTTCAATTTTAAAATGCGTAAATAATGCCTTTAATTTATAAATAATATCACAAACATATAAAATCCAAAATGTGTTTTGTAATAAATCTCCAACCCCATTTGGATTATGTTCGGATCTCGTATATAAATTTACATGTAATGGATGTAATGCCACATACATTGGAGAGACGTCCCGTCATCTCTGTAAGAGAATCCAAGAACATGGTCGGAAAGTAGGTGGGAGTAATATTGCAGAACACAGAAAGGGTTGTAAGTCGAATGAAAACATAAACATAAATGATTTTAAAATTCTGTGTTCTCGTTTTAAAAACTATTGGGAGAGGGTGGCCTGTGAAGCACTTTATATCAGATCTTTAGATCCTAAGATTAATGTGCAAACGGGTCTCTCGAAAACCCTATTAAGTGTGTTTAGATGACATAATAATCCATTGATGACATAATCACTGCTTGCCTATATAAGCAGATTTAAAATTCATTTCTTTCTTGAGACTTGACGATGACGGTTATACCGTCGAAATTAATTGTCATAAAAAATAAATTTAACAAATGGCGTGTTTTTATTTTTAAACATAATTTGCCATTATTTTTTAATTTTTTGGATAGATAATTTATGATTTAAATTTCGAAATAGCTTTTATATTAACTGCTTAGAGAAGTCACACATTTGACAGAACATTTATAACATTCACAATTTTGATCGTCTCTATGACAATCAATAGTATTGCCCACACCAAAATTCATCACTCAGTGTTTAATACTCCTCATTCTGATCTGAACTAACTTGAAGAAAATTATTTTATTATTATTTGTTTTTATTTTTTTATTATTTTTTTTAATTACTTTTTATAATCATTTTTAGACATTAATTTGATTTTAATTATTTAAAAACTTACAAAAATAGAATCAATAAAATTATTTATAATTTACAGTAATAAAAATTAAAAATTTGAATATTAAATCTAAATTTAAATAAATTAGTTTCAGATTATAAGAATTAAAATATTGATCATCCATCTGATTAGGAGAGGCACAATTCCAAATCAACACACAACATTTAAACACGCAAACACTACACAAAAACATCAACACACCAAATATTCCTCACATAAACAAATAAATAAATAGATCCAGAAAAGCTTTGGTACAAATTAGTTATTTTATTTACGACTGAAAAACAATTGAATATTTTAATAGGAAAATGTTTCCAAATAATAATAGAAATAGTAATAATAATAATTATTATCATTTTATTATGAAAAACAAAATATCATCAATCTGATAGATGATTATGATAACAAAAACCGTAAAGATATTATCTACACATTATAAATAAAGAGTTATTATTTATAAATAATAATGAATTATTGAGTTACAATGCGACAAGTTAATGCCAATTAACAATGGGGGACGAAAAGGTGTTTATCCTGAAATAAGAGCGGATATCCATTTAATCCACAGATGAAAATAATTTATTATTTAAAATCATAAATAATTTTTTTGTTCAAAAATCAAACACAAATCGATGAAATTATTAGTTTTAGAAATAAAAGTATTTTTTAATTTTTTAAAATTAAAATTTAATATGTAAAATATTAATTAACATATTCATTGTTATCCGCCATTAATAATAAACAAATAGAGAAAAATCAAATAAAAAATTATTTTAATTTTGTTGTAAATAAAATATAACAAACTATTTTTAGTGTTGTCATAGCAGTGTAACCCTGTGCCGAAGCTTGCGGAAGGATATTGTCACGGTAGCCTGTTGGCGGACGATGCTTCTTTCCGATGGGGTGCTTGTGATTATCGTACCTGAAGGGCGCGTTGCCGTTGTTGCTTTCTTCTTGTTAGGAGGCGTTTGCGTCTTCTTTTTGTCAGAGTTGTTGCTGTCCAGCTGTGACTTGGTTCCTTCCTATAATCATGGTGAGATCCTTGCCGTGAGTTAAAATTTTGGCTGTGTTGTTGTCGAGTGCGATGTTTAGAAGCTTGTGTGTTCCAGTGTAGGAGGTCGCTGTTTCCTTTCGGAGTAAGATGAACTTTGCAATCGCAAGTTCTTTCGGAATGAATATTTGCTGCCCACCATGATTAAGTTGCGTTCTGTTAGCTTGCAAAAAGTGGTCACGTGTCATTGAGAGCATTTTATCATTTCTTAGTGCTTCATTGAAGAATAGTTCGTTATTGATGGATGCTTTCTTCCCGGAAAGCATTTGGGCGGGCGAGGTCCCATACCTACTGTAAGGAATTTTTCTCCAACCTAACAAGATGAGTTGTAACTGTGTATTTGTGCAGCGTTCGAAACTGAATTCTTTAGGAAGGGGAAGATTCGTTTTATAAAATTATAAAAAAATAATTATTATCATTAAAAATTTTTTTAAAAATTATTTACAAAATGTTTTATTATATTTGTCTTTTTAATAAAATAAAACAAAATTAGAGATTATTATTACTATTACTATCATCTCCCACAAAAACTTTTTATTTATACAAATTTAATTGAAATTAAATTCATTTATTTTTTTTTAATTTTGAGAAACTATTTGTTTTATAAATCTCAAACCGGTATAATAAAAATAAATAAAATATTGATTATTCATTTTACTTTTTTTTATTTCCCACGATTAAATAATTTATTTTTTAATAAACTTCCGAAATTTTATCAAGCGTAATATAAACTTTATTTTACTTCTTGATTTTTTGAAAATTTAAAATTTCACTTTTAATTCAACTATTATTTCAAAAAATTTAAAAACATTTTCTAAAACATTTTAAGAATTACTATTAAAAATGATTTTAAAAATTATATATAAAATGTTTAATTATGTTTGTTTTATAGAAAGCGATGAACTTAAAATATTTTCAAATAATTTACCGAACAAATGATCAATTAATAATATAATAATTAATTTATTAAGAAATGATTAAAAATAAGAGAAACATTGTTTTAGTCGCCTGAATAAAACATTAATAAATTTATTACGAAGGGAAAGGGAAAGAGAGCTGGCAAATGTTTTCCTTAAAAATCTCTATTGAAACTTTTTCTATAAAGATTATATATGGAAAAAATAAGAAAAACCTATTTGTCTCGTTATAAATCATTGCTATTGGGAGAGGTCATATTAATTCCGGGACGAATAATTACGAATAATTTCTGTTATTAATTTCATTATTATCATTATTTATATTTTATGTACGTGGAAGTTATGCATGACTATTTCTGCTTATTTATTTATATTTATCTATAATTATTTTTAATTATTATATTTTAATATTACGTTATTACTTAATATATATAATTGTACTACTATGTTTTGAAGATAATAATTTTAATTTATGATACTTTATAATGATTCACGTATTTTTGAATATTCCTAATAACTTTTTTTATAAGTGTTCATCAGTGACCCTTTCAGTAAAAGCTTTTAAATATACCCAAAACTGAATGAGATTAGAATTTGTCAGGAATGTTTTAAATGTTGAGTGCTGATTCGAGATTGTGTTTGTCCCACCGATATGACTGATTAATATTTAATTATTATTATCTGAAACCAATTTAATTTTAACTATTATTTTTTGATATATTTTCAATTTAATATCGTTTTGAAATTTTATATGAATAATAGATTTAGGCAGCGACATCGTCATCTTCAAATCACTGATTATTAGCTTTTTTACTGCTTATACATATGAAATGGATGATTATGTAATCTATTGCGTCAAATAAATAGAAAACTCTTAACAAATTGAGATCTTATTATTAAAGCTTCTCACGACACTCTCTCTCAATAATTTTTTAAATGCTTGCACAGAATTTGGAAATCATTTATACTCAAGTTGGATTTTTCATGCTTTCCTATGCTCAGCCATATTAATTTTATCTCCTCTATATGTGTGTTTTTTGACTCGTTTACAGAGATGACGAACAGTCACTCCAGTATATGGACATAGCACTCATTACATGTATACTGCTAAACAACGCCCGAACACAAACCCAAAGAAGTAATTAATTTATTACAATACATTTTCTCAACTTTAACTAAATGAGATATAATTTTTAAATTTAAAAGACTTTTTATTGCTTTAGATAGTTGTAGATGTTTGAAACCTATAGAATAATATAAATTTAATGTATAACACGGTATGAAAGAATTTTCAATAGTAAGACCTTTCTCGACCTTATCCTCAACTTTTGCATCCTCAGGTAAATTAATTGTGTCATTTGATTGAGCATTCTTGATTTGTTCTAATTCAATTATTTTATCTAAAGTCTCACAAGGGAGTTTCTCAACTTATTCAAGAAACATAGAACGATATAATAATCTTTGATCATATTCTTTTTATAGTAATATGTAATTTGTTGAGAGTTTTCAATAGATTTTACGTAATAGATTACACAGCGTTAAAGCTACACTCAGCATGTATTTATTTGAAATCAAACGTATGTCTTCAAAGTGTAAATTGGGTTTCCATAATGATATATTTGCCGTGATATATAAGCAAAAGATATATAAGCTATCAATTATCCATGTGGAAGTTGTGGAAAAAGAATCAAAATCAATGAATAAAACCTAAGGATCATAATAATAAGCGTCGCCCGACTGATACGGATAACTTTGTATAAACAGTAAACTACGATAGTCAACAATGGGTCAAATCCCGACATGGTCCTGATCCCGGGATCCCGGAATTACATAATTTTTTAAATTAAATTTTTAATATAGTTCAAATTTTAATTATTTTAATATACATATACTATTTTTTTAATTTAAATTTTGATATTTTATTAGAAATTTAAAACAAGAAACATTAATAGAACTAAAAGTCGTAAAATATTTATTTATTTATTTATAAAACCTTCGACACTAGAATCACTGACAATTGTAGAAATAATAACGAAACAAGGTCAACTTACATAGAGCTTCATCGGAGAGTCTGGATCTTAGTTTTGTCAAAAACAGTCCACTCGCAGAAAATGTTCTTTCCACCTCGATACTTGTTGGAGCTTTGTACAAAATTTCCAGAAGCCTCCCTCTTTGACCGACGACGCAGAAAAAATCGAGTTCTCTTCCAATTTGTCATTCTATTGATACAGTCTTTCCTCTTCGTTCCTTTTCATTTGATCCACTGTCAAATTTCTGCAAGGCTTCCTTCAAATGTTCGTTAATATCACTTGACATCTTCTCTTCAGTTAAAAGATCATTTTTATTTTTTCAATCATTGATGACATTCATTTTATTAACTAGGGTGAGTATATACTTCACGGCATTCATTTCGGTCGCTGTATCTACTTGTCCATCACAACTAAGATATTTTACTACTAAAGATATTGCTGTTAATCTTTCTACCATGCGATTCTGTAATGCAGTAGATAAGTCACCTGAGAACATTGACTTTTGTTGGGCTAATTCATCTCATGCAAATCAAACAGCAGCATTTTCCATCACCAAAGCACATTTTCTCTTTGACAGAATCTTTACTATCAAATAAACGGGTGTCAAAGCTCGACAAATGATTTCAAGTGTGTTATTTTCTGATTCACTAAAGATGATTTCTGAATTCAAACAGACTAAAGCTTTTTTCACGGAGCTTTTCATAAGAAGGAATCTTTCAAGCATAGCGATCAAGGAATTCCATCTAGTTTTAATATCCAATAAAAGAGATAACTCGATTCAATGTTCCTCCTTGATAAATTGTTGAAGCCTCTCATTTTTAACAGGACTTCTTCGAAATAGTTTCACATATGGTTTTTGAAAAGTGAGAATATGCTTAACGTTTGTCGAGTCTGTAATTATTGATTATATTTTGATTCACTTTGATATCGAATAATTTAAATTTTTGAAATAAGTTATATAAATTATGAATCCCGGGATCCAGACCTCATTTTCCCGGGATTTGAACCCCTAGTAAGGGCACACATGTAGTGAATCATAGGCTCTGTATCTAGTAAAAACCTTAAAAAAGATAAGAGCTCTGATCCTCTCAAACAGCACTCGATGTAAGAGTGCGAGCCTTCAATGCACATGCATTGTTCGGGATTCAAATAATTGACTATTATAATTTGGAAATTTGAAAATTATTTTTTATTTATAATCAAAAAAAATATTATCAAAATAAAATTTGAAAAGAAAGATGAGTATTTTGACATTTATTTCGAAAAACATTTATAATTTTGTGAAGCATTTGGTTTTTGTAAAAAACAAATTTTTTGTTATTTGAAAAGTGTACTGAAAATATGTTTGGTCGCATGAAATTAATTAACATTTGTTGATTCTGGAAGAAATAAATTGCTATTGATCGATCGATTTTGTTAAATTTAATTTTAAATCGTAATTCAATTGAATAATTAATTCTAATCGTTTCTATGGATTCTGATTTTCGTTTGACGACAAATTATTCGCAATTAAATAAAATGGCGATAAACAATATTAATAAATACCTAAGTCCCGAGACACCGGCTTGGGACTACATTAGAGACATATGGTCGAGTCAGCAGAGTCAGGCGAACAACGCGAATGTGAACAATTGTTGCAATAATGTTTCCAATGGAGTGAATAAAATTGCGAATAATTGCAGTGGTAGTAATAGTAATAATATGAAGACGATTGACGAGAACGACAACGAGAAATATGAAAGCGATTTTTTGGCTGATTTAATTAATGTCGAGCAAAGAGTTGATTTACTGAACGATAAACTTAGTTCAATATTTAAGAAGATTTATTTTGACTGCTCGCCGATCGAATATTCACTGAAATCAGTGATAACTTTGATCAATTCTGATGACGTAATCCATAATTTAACCATTCCAAATTATTATTATGCCATATATCTTGCCATACAACATATATCTCCGATTTACCGAAATATTTTTCTCTTATTTTAATAATCAAAACGGTACTGGATGTTCTTCACATATATATCACAGAGATTTTCTTCACATATTTCAGAAATCACATTATTTCTCCAATATGACAGAATTTATTAACAAGCAACTGTTATTTCGAAACGATACTCCTCAGGAATATTATAATCAAAGGAAAGTTAAATTCATTCTTGACATCGTTTTGATATCAACTACAGATTCGATTTCACACGATCTTTTCAATTTAGCAATCATTCAATTATCTGGGCTCAGCACAAAAGATGCAACACCAGGTATGTTTCGGTTTGCATCTGAAAAATGACCTATTATGATCCCTTGCACAGTGGTTTTGATAGGCTTTGGTTGTATAAGCAGACTTAGTAAAACGGCAAAATGGAAATTCGAATATACTCCTATCCGTATATATTATCCAAATAAGAACTATTGATTGGTTTGACTCAGACAAGAGTGATTCTAGTCAAGAGACATATTGTATTCTATCAGTGCAATAAGAAAAAGGGGAGAATGAAGGCGAAAGAATTTTAAATTCTGAACTTGTTTCGAGTAACCACGAAGTGTCCGTAAAAAGCAACTGATGAGAGAGCGTGTTGCTCATAAAGCGCTTAAATTGGAGAGGAATTCAAACACGTACTTAAAACCAAAAACTGAAGGAGACTGTTTAACTAGGAAATAAATATCAAAAAATGTTTCAACCATGTGTCAAGGGAATTAAATTTACATTTCTTTTTTGCTATGATGAATTCATTGAGCAGAAAGAATTCAAATGGCATTTAAAGGATGAACATATAGACATGTGGCCTCAGAAAACTACGAAAGTTTTAAAATCAAAGAATGGTTTATCCTAGAATAAATGATAATGGTAATTATAGTACCGTAAATTCACGATACATCTCAGACAAAAAACATACAGATACTTATAAATCGATTGTAAATATTGATGCACCACTGTCCGTCGGTACTGCTAAGGAGAGCAATTAACGAGTGATATTGAAGGTAACTTTTAGTTCCTCGGCTGAATAAGGATCATACCTATGTCAATCCTGCAAGACAATACAATCAGAGATTTCTAAGATCGGGTACTCGTTTCCAGTTCCATGTTCTTTTGTCTTATCATTAAATAAATAAAAAAGCCTACAATTAGTTTGTCAATCTCCCAAGAGAACGAACTTCTCAGTGTTCCAAAATAGTACATGAAGGAGAAAAGGTGAAATTTTTACGTTAATTTGTTAAAGAAAAAAACGTTATTGTTTTAAAAATGAAATCTGTAAAATTAAGCGTTAACTCTGCATAAATTAATAAAAATAAAATTTTTCAGCAAAAGATGTAATTCTCCAAAGGTACGTTCAATTATTCTTAATTAAATGAGAAAACTTTTCTAGTACTTCAAGCAACCTAGGGGGACTTAGAACATGTTGTAAAGGAACAAAGAACGTAAACAACCCTCTTTTGCATCCAAAAGCTCCCAGGATTCGGCCGGTGGATTGCGGAACTATTCCATCGGCGAGACATCCGCTACCGATTTTGAATTTCCAGCCCAAAAATCACATCACTGATAAGTGCTATTAGTCGTTTGTGTAGACAAAATGAATGGTTGTGTAATTTCTAACTTAAAATTTATCAAAACCTTTTAAAAAGTGCATACTCTAAAATGTATCCTTTCAAGATAGTATCATATTAATAAAATATTACTAAATAAAAAAACATCAACCATTGTTTACTAAACTGAAATTTTTAAAATGATGAACTAAATAAATGGTTTTTTGTAACTGCGTATTTTACTGTCTTAATCTTTTGTATGTTGAATCGGTTAAAATCACACACAATTTTCGTTTCGGTCGTATCAGCAGGCCGTCAATCGCTATCAACCCCGATCGACAGAGGTAGAGACTGTTTCTATAAAGACCGAGCCAGCGGCGGCGTGTCATCCCTAGAAGTCAGACTTCCGATTACCCGTACTCGCCTCCTGTTCTTATTTTTAGATACGGGTACCCATCAGGTATTCATTAAGAAGTTTTTATATGGATTATTAATGAGAATCGTAAATCGCATTGATGTGACTTTATCTATTTGAGATGGTTTCTAGTTTCCCACTTTTTCGTAATGTATCACCTTAGTTAATCTTGTTTTACTTTTTGTACTTGAATCCTACGTAGAAAAATACCATGTTAAATTGTTAAAACACATTAAAACAATAGAAAAACAATAAAAATGTTTAACGTCTCAACTGGGAGCTAAATGCAAATGTATAATAATGTAAAATGATAAAGATTTATTTATATTTATTTAATATAAATCACAAGTTATTTTTTGAAATTTCCATTTTCATATTGAATGTCATATTATTCTGGAATTATAAAATAGGAAACTTTAATGCGTACCAAAATATTCGTATCATTGCTTAACATCTCCCATTAAATATGGCAGAAGTTGCTCTCTTATTTAGCATTGAAGGAAAATTTTATTTTAATTAAACCATAGAGAATCAACTGATGCGTGAGTTTCAAAAACTGAGAGATAAGAAATATTAAAAAAATGGAAAAAATAAAATAAATCCCATAAATCATTTAAAAATTATCTTCTTCAATACTAACTCCAGAAAAAAGGAACATTTAATTATTATTGATAAACTTCAATCAGACGAAAATTTTTTGATAAAAACAAAATTCATCCATTTTAAAATATATTTAGAGATCTACTATATCAATAGATCTACCGCCGTCTCCGGGTCACGGATTGGTAACGTGGATATAAATCCAAAATAATGATTATGTAATCGATTACATAAAATCAAGCTAATAAACAAAATCTCAATAGTAAGCACCAGTTTAAGCTGCATATTGAACATTGATTTTAGAACAACGTGACCTAATTAGCAATACTTCCAACGACACTCGCTCACAATAACCATCAAAATGCTTACACAGAATTTTGAAATTATCAATATTAACATCACATTTACATTTTTCATATGTTCTGCAATATTACTCTTACTCTCTTTTCAACCATGTTCTCGAATTCGTTTACGGAGATGACGGGCAGTCTCTCTAATGTATGTGGCATTACAATATCAGAATAAAGTGTTAAAGGTGTAAATGCTTTTAACAATGCATTTTTTTAAAAATTTTTAGATCCTTCAGAATAAGGTACAATTAAACAATTATTAAGAACACCAATTTGATTTTTTATATTTTTATTTAAACAACAATTTTGATTGTCCTCAAAACAATCTTTGTCAAAACTTTCGTACGTTTGCATTCAAAGCGAAAATTGATTA
>MQRK01205288.1:7880-18189 GCA_001938485.1 Girardia tigrina | reverse complement strand
CCGTAACCATGGTTACAACCGCCTTGGATCACTGTATCCGTTGCTAATGTAAAACGTCCCTTGGTTACCGTTACTATGGTAACCGTGACCTTGGTTACCGTCACCAAGTGAACCGTAACTGTTGGTACCGTTGCTATGGTCATCGCGACCGTTGCTAGGGAACCGTCGACCAATCAGAAGCGTTGCTAAGGTGTTCGTGACCATTGCTATGGTGATCGTGACCGTTGCTAGGGAACCGTCGACCAATCATAAGTGTTTTTAGGTAATCGCGACCGTTGCCGTGGTAACCGCGCGGTAACTAGTTACGACCCCCCGGGGGGGGGGAGGTGGGGCCGAATGCCCATTTTTCCCCTACTACCATCAGCCCTACCACCGGACTGTTGATTATTTCTCGAATCTACATTTTTAAATATTGGGCCTGTTGCTCCTATTTCTATAGGTTTAATTTTATTCAGATTATTTGATTCAACCCTCGGGCTTTTTGTATTAATTCGTCAAAATCCTTATAATCTGCTAAAGCCAAAGCATCTCTTATATATCCATGAATACCATTTAAAAATTGATCAGTAATTATTGCTCTTACCTTTCTATCTCTTCCAAATGCTTTTTCGGTTACATCTCTTAATACGAAACCATATTCTGTAACGTTTTCATCTTGCCTTTGTTTTCTGTTTCTAAAATTATGGGCGTAAATCTTTCCTAATTCAACGTCTATAACTATAATAGGGGTCAATTTTTCAATAATTTTATCAATAGTCGCCATTGGTTCTAATGCATTAAAAGCTTGTAGGGTATATCCTTTTAAATAAAGAGACAATCTACGTGTCATCTCGGTTTCTCCCCAACCGCTCGCATTTGCATAGCTCTTATAATCCTTAAAATATTTATGAAACTCTTCAGGCTTTCCTGAAAATGGTTCCAACGGCAAAAAATCTAATGACCTCATCTGGGGTCTTTTATTTTTATTCTCAATATCTGACATGCTTCGTTTAACAATTGTACGTATATTCTCTATTTTTACTGTTTATTTATAGAGATTACACTATATGTGATGCTTGCACTCTACTTGTACTCAATTAAAACACTATTTGAATTTTGTAAGATTGCGGCTCAATCAACTCCTTTCTTAAGGTATATCTCAAAATTACTATATGTGATGCGTGTGCTATGCGTGTCTTTTACGGCTTTAAACTTATATACTCACGCTGATACTCCAACAAACACGGCTCACAAATTTTATTCAAATATTAAATATTTTTCAAAACTCTAGCCCCACGTTGGGCGCCAAATTTGTTGAGATATAAGTGAGTTATAAAGTAAGTCAACAAGAAAATCAAAAACACGAAGGTTTACATTTTAAAAACATATTTATTTATGTACAATACAATCTTTTTAGATATTTCAAAACTACCTATTCTATTTAAGAATTTGTATTTTGGGTAGCGTGGGAAGAGGAAGTGCTCTGCCCACAAGTAATTTAAATAAAAAAGTATATAAAGATATGTTAAGTAAATATATATTAATATATGAATGATCGGTTCGTACTTCTAGTTACTCTAGTTCTTTCTTTTTTTCACAATAAAACGTCGCCTTTTTAAATGAACTCTTTGTGAATCTAATTATCTCTGTATGAGATAATTAATACAAATTCTTTAGAATGACAAATTCTTTCCAATGATCTTAGCAAATATAATTAGTTTGACCTTTTAAATAGTTAATTAATCACAGATCTTAATTAGGATATCTTGTAGTTCTTTTCTTTTTTTGTGTGTCTTTCTTAAAAACTCTTTCCTTTTATAGTACCTTTTTAAATATTAATCTTCCTTATTTATTTAATTTAAATTCTGTTAATCTTTTCTATATAAATACCTATTATTTCAACCTTACTTGTGTATACATTTTATTAAATTAAATCTAAATGTTTATATATACTCTATATTTATTATGGTAGAAGGATAAATAAAGTTTTATTTTATCCATTAATTAAAACAAAATACTTTTATTTTTAATTTATATTCTTTAATATACCTCACAATTTTATAGAAATAGAATAATTTGTACAAAAGACGAGTAAAAAATTTTAATTCTTAATAAATAAAATAATAATATCTACATCTATATATATTTTTATTTATAATGGTTTTTGTAAAATAAAGGAAAGTGCTTAGTTTCCTCAAAAATATTTGTTTAAAAAACTATATATGTTATAGAAATAAATTTTTGTGTCATGAGTTTAAATTTTGAATCCGAACCTAATACTTATAACCGTGCAACATCCTTCTCAGGCATAACTTTTGTCTTAGTAGCACTCTAGTCAATCCGAATTCAGAAAATCGATATTGGAATAAAGGATGCATAGATTATCTCAATTTCCATACTACAACTATCGTCAATTAGGATTACCACACCCAAATAACCTTTCTGTACGTCCGTTTTAATCTAGTAATTAACTCTCATGAAATTCTTTAATCAGAAAAAGCCTTTGTTGGTTAGATCTAATCTTTTCACGCATCCAACAGGACTTAAAGAACACTATCGAAAGCCTTTTCCATATCGATAAAGATGACATATTTTCTAGTTTCGGTATCAACTTTCATATTTTATCTTTCGGAGTACACTTATGACTTTTAGAGTACATCTTTTAGACGGAAAACAATTTCCCAGGAAGCAAGTCTTATTTTATTGATTGATTAATTCATGATTTATATTAATAATATCAATATGATTTGTTAAACATTTAATAACAACACAAAAAAACGCCTTTATTATTTGACATTTTTTCTTGATTAATATACTTCTAAATTCATACTAGTTTTTTTCAATAAATGAAAAATATTTATTAGTAATTATAAATCTTCTAATTGGTTAAAATTAAATCTAAATATTTTTTAAAAAGGACCTATTAAATTAATATATTAAAATTTTAAATTACATTAAATATTACATTCGAAAGTTATTGTCAATCTTTATACTTTAAATTATTTTAAATTAGTAGGAATCAAAGAAAATACTTATCATCCATCTGCGTAGGAGACACAATCCGAATCAACTTACAACATGCACGATATCAACAAACAATTCAAAATATTCCTAACAATTTATTCTATTTCCTTAAATTTTTATACTTTATTTAAATATAATCTTGAAAAGAATTAATCACATCAGACAAACATTCAAATGTTAATTTACATGTAAGTATTAGTAAGCGATACTATATTATTAGTCAGTGTGCCAAAAATTGATTTAGTTATGATATAAATAAATAACTTACACAAATAAAATACATAATTATTTGTTTAAATGAAGCAATTTAATCATGTAATATTACAACACACTTTGAATTTGATATTTCACTATATTTAGGTTCTTTTTTAAATAAATTAATTGAAAACAATACCCTAATTTTTGTAAAACTAATTAGCAGAAATTGGCAGATTCTTGAGACAATTATGATTCTGAAATTTAAAATTAACAATTTTTTTGAACGAAATCGAAAATATTTTGTCGTATTTGGCGGGTTTTTGGTGCAGTTAACTTTTGGAAATTTTTATGCGTCAAGTACAATTATTCTATATATCCCAATTGTTTACTGAAGATGTGACTGTAGGCACTATAAGGCAGCAGCTGTTTGAATATATGAATAATCATAGTCTTTCTAAGGATTTTATTACTTATAATTCCTTTGCGTGGATATATTGTTTAATGTTTTTCGGATTGGGAACATCGTTTTCTTTAGGGGGATACATTGAGAGGAAGATAGGACCGTCCATGACGGTGCTCATTGGTGGATGGTTTATGAGGTGAATATCCTTCATGATGAAGATTGACTTAATCGATAAATTTGAAATTTCTTTAAGTATTAATGTTTGTTTGACATTTGTGACATTAAAATCGTATTTGTCAATGGTTATCATTTCATACGGACTGTTCGTCGGAATAGGTATGGGGATCGCGTACGGATCAACCTTCAGACCGGCATGTACAGTTGAGTTTCTTTCATTATTATAATCTATCATTATTTATGCAAAAAATCTATGATTACTTACTTGAATTATATTTAAAAATAATGTTAGGGATAATAACTATAATTTGTACAAAAATAATATTGATCATTAAGAAGAATAATTTGATTTCCATTAGCTTTATTCACTTCCATTTTAATACCTCTAGGACAATTATCTACAAAACTTTCATAATTATACATCGTTCTAGAATCTAGAAAACTGCCCGATCACAATATGTTAATACCGTTACTTTAAATCATTGTTGAGTACAATTTATAGCAGTGTGCCTGAAGGTTATCCTAAAGCATGATGTGATAAATGACAGCTGTCATGGTGTTTTTAGAGGGCATAAACCACAACGGTTCAACTTCATGCCTTGATATGACACCACAGATCATCACCGAAGGGGACTTTTTGACCAAGCGCGTTTAGAATAGCTTTGTCCACGTGGTCGTAGTACATTGGTACTGCTGTACCGCCACCAATTGAGCTTTGAACTACCGGATACTCAGTACTGGATACACACAAATGTGTGTATTAGTCAATCATATGTTGTTATCTTATGTTATTCCGAAACGAAAGCTTTTCAGGTAGCGTGAGTGTGTGAGAGCAAATGCATGACTTCGAGATAAAAACCAGTAATTATTTCAAAAATTATCATGTTTCTTTATCACACTTCTTACACCTATGAATGAACACAAAGCTAAAATTAAAGAATTTCAAACAAGCAGATTTCTGAGTAGCAATTCAATGTCTGACCGAATCTGTTCTGTAATATCTGTCAAGGGTAATCCAACTCTCTATTGATTCAATGTAATCTTTATAAACATTTACTAAGAATGTCTAAATTTTTTGCTGATTACTTTGTCTAATTCATGTTGTTGGTCAACTTCTTATTCTTAAAATTCTGAAAAAATAACAAAATTTGTAGTGATATTAAACTTTTGACTACTGCTATAGAAATAGGGATCTTAGCTTTTTTCTGGCAGTGGAAAATCATTTGTTTTGAGAAATATCCATTTTTTATTAATCTTCTTTTCGCTATAACAAAGTGTATGCACTGGTGCACAATCAATTTTAACTTAGTCAATCATCAAATCATCAGTCACACAATCAGTTAGTCTTGAACATACGTCAGATGCTTGATAGTGCAGACAAGGGATACTACTTACGATTCATGATTTAAAAATCTGAGAGAATTAATTTCACTAAACTCATAATTATGAAATTCACATAATTCAAAATTTTTTAGATTTATAGTAATTGCCAAAGTGCGTTTGTAAATATAGATAATTTATCATTTTAAATTATTGACAATTTGAAATCGTGGCTTTGACAATGCGCTGTTATGAGGTTTTACCCTGAGATTATCCATAATTTTTAAATAAGCAAAAATTTTACTGTTCAGTATAAATCAGATACTTCAAACAAATTAATTATATCATATAATTAATCTGGTTGTCAATGATTTAAATTATGTTGAAGAAATAAGAAACTAAGCCGTATCAATAAAAGAGGTGATTAATTTTTCCACCTTTAGAAGGAAATGTATCTCACGTATACGGTTTTTCTTTGTGAAACATGTTGGAAGGAAAAATATAAAAGCATCAGATTTTTGCATTAGTATTTTAGTTCAATTTGTAGAAGGATTACAACTACTGACAATAGAAGGAAATAATATGAACACTCGCAAACGAGCTTTTCAATTATATCACGCATGCATCTTGTCAATATTTATCGTTTGTCTGCATGTTATAACACAATTCTCAGCCATACTTAACCTATCGTCAATATTCTTCAGAAAAGTCTCGAAAACCTTTATTCCGTTCATACAATTCCAAAGGCAATCAAGTCAAGTATTCAAAATCACAGAGGAAATTTCGAAGAACATTTTCATTCTGTCCATGAAACAGTCGAAAAAAAGTACAAACAATAGATATTGAAATTAAAATAGCCCGTATAGTATAAGTTATTTGTATATGTTTTTTAATAATTGGAATTGTTATCTAATAAATTCATTCGATTATTGATTTTTATTTTGGTTAGTTGAAATAAAAATAAATGAAAACTAAATCTCATCCACAAAATCGAATACGAGAATTTTAGAGAAGAGATTTGTCATGAGATTCGTCAATTATCAGCATACGCGAAGTACTGCTCCGTCTTTGGGATCGTCAAAGTTGGCTCCAATGACATTAAAATCGAAATTATTGAAGAAAATCCAAAAATCTCTAATATCTCCCTCATTTTCCAGTTATCAGATTTGACAAAGAAACCACAAAGGTTTGAGTGGTGTTCGATGCTGCAGCAAAAGTACAGGGCACAAGTCTGAACTATCATCTAGAGGCCGGTCCAAAACTGCAACGAAATATCATTGACGTATTGCTGAGATTCCGAAAGCACAAAGTCGCATTAGCAAGCGATGTAACGGAAATGTATATGCAGGTAAAAGTGAAACCTGAAGATCGAAAACACTTGAGATTTTTTTGGTGGGAAGGAAATGAGTTGGTTACTTACGAAATGGGTCGGGTGATGTTTGGACTCAATGCGGCGTCATTTCTGGCACAATTAGTTGTGCAAGAGGGATCGAAGCGATGGTTAGAAGAGTATCTTAGAGTGGTTGAGACTGTGATGAGTTCCACCTACATGGACGATAGTTTTGACTCAGTGCCAATGGATGAGATGGTCATAAATCTAAGGAGTCAATTGGAGAAAGTTTGGTCTAGTTTAGGAATGACCACAGGAAAGTGGTTAACTAATAGTAAAAAAAACTATTAGAAGAGATACCGGAGCATCAAAGATCCAAACGGTTAGATCTAGAAGATAAAGAGAAGTTGACAGTCAAAACTTTAGGAGTTTGTTGGAACCCAGCATACGATCGATTTGCAATTACGTCGACGGTTGACAAAGTTGTAAAAATCACGAGGAGATATTTTTTAAGTATTGTGGCCAGAGTTTTTGACCCATTAGGTTTGTTCTGCCCGTTTGTAATTAGAGCCAAGATATTGACTCAAGAAATGTGCATCGAAGGATCAGAATGAGACAAAGAAGTATCACCAAGACTCCAGTTGGAAGTCAGTCAATGGTTAAGTGAATGTCAGAAATTGGAGGCCATTCGGATCTCAAGATGCTTAATTCAAGGATCTAGTGATAAATGCCAATTGCATTGCTTTGTAGATGCTTCGGAAAAGGCCTTCGGAGCTGTGATTTATCTGAGAGAGAGAATAGAAAATAACATTCGAGTGACATTAGTAATAGCGAAGTTCAAAGTAATACCGATTAAGGTGGTAAGTATGCCAAGGTTAGAGTTAATGACTACCTTGACCGGAGCATTATTGACAAAATAGTTAATGAATACTTTACGGATAAATAAAGAGAGAGTTTACGATTGAACTGATAGTTAAGACGGGTTATTCTGGATAAATGATCTTTCTAAGATATTAAAATCGTTCGTCGCAAATAGAGTAAGTAAAATTCAAGAGTTAACTGCGATAAACCAATAGACATATAATCCGTCAAAAGTTAACACAGCAGATTTGCTAACCAGAGGAATAAAAATGGATGAGAGTTACAACTGGGAACGATGGTTTGGGGCTTCCCCAGTGCTTCTAGCTCCGGAAGAATCATGGCAGGTATGGAAGGGGAATGAAAGAGCAAATCGGACGTTGATGACTGTTGGAAGGGAGAAGTTGGTGAAAATCGAGATCGTTATGAACCAGAAAATTTTTCATCGTGGTCCACATTAATAAAGGTAAGAGCTTGGATCCTGAGATTCGTGAGGAAGAGTTCTAAAGAAGGATAAACCATCTAATTGAGGAAGAGATTAAAGAAAGCGAATTCAGGATCTTCAGAGAAGATCAAATGAAATATTTCGTAGAAGAAATCAATATGCTTATCCAAGGAAAGTCAGTGTCTGAAAAAAGCCAATTAATTGAAATAAACCTAACAATGGATGACGTTGGCATATTCAGAGCCAATACCCGGATTGTAAATGCTCATTATTTAGATTGGGAAAAACGCTATCCGATAATACTTCACAAATATAGTTGGGTGACGTGGCTGATAGTTAGAGATAGTCATGAGCGAGATAATTATTTTTGAGGGCTGGAACAGTGCTCGTATAATAGATTTTTGGTGAAGGGAGCCAGAAGCACCATACGGAGATATTTATCATGGAACGAACTTCGTTGGAGCGTTAAGAGTCATGAAAGACGCGGTAGAGGGAAACTACAGTGTTGATGTTTCGAAAGACAACACTGAAATAACCTGGATTTTTAATCCACCTGGGATACCACATTTCAATGGTGTTTGTTAAATTATGGTAAAGTTGACGAGAAGGTGCTGTATCACATTTTGAAGAGTGCATAAATAACAGAATAAGAACTTAACACAGCGGTAGTGCAAGCAGAGGGAATATTAAAGTCTAGACCTATTTGTCCAAATAGTAGCAACCCAAGGGACACCAAATTCCTTTCTGCTAGTCGGAGACGAACACGTGGAGTTAAATTTGGAAATGAAAGACGCTCTCAGTCTGCGAAGGAGGTGGCGGACGATACGAGAGCTGATGTATCACTTCTGGTATCGATGAGGCAAGAAGTAGTTATTGCGTGGAGGAAGAGACGGAGATGGAGATTGGGAAAGGTGTCTTTACAAAGAGTGGAGCTGGTATGGATACTGAACAAACGAGATGCCTTAGGAAAATGGAAACTCGGACATGTCTTGAAAACCTTCGAAGGTTCGAATGGGAAGGTGAGGGTAGTTGAGGTCATGATCGATGGGAAAAGGGTGATGGAATTGATATGTTTATTGATTGATTATTTGAATCTAACGAAATTAATTAATTTAATGATATTAATTTTAAGTACTAATTAATTAAAGTTTTATAATTATGAATTTTAATAATATTTTTAGTAAACGATTTTAACTTATTAAATTTAATATATTTTAAAAATTAATGTTTGTTTAAAAAATTACGTATTGCCTTTTATCCAATAAAATTATAAGAAATTAAAAGTTTATAATAAAAAATTTCCCATTCATTGTTTTTTTTAAATTTTAATACATAAACAAAAACTATATCAATCAAAGAAAGATGCTCTCTGAGAATTGTTGTGAATAATCTGTTTGTGTTGTCAATAAAAGTTTACATTCAAATTATGATGTTGTTAATAAAGAGCATCATAAAGATTGGACCGTTGGAGCTTCAGGAGAACGTTGATCCTCCTGGGTCGAATCAAGGGGAAGGATATTTCAGAAGGAATTAAAATTTTCATTCAAATCGAAATTATTGAAGAAAATCCAAGAATCTCTAATATCTCCGTCAGTTCCCGAGTCGAAAATCGAAGGAGAGAAACATACGGCCCTCTTTAGGGCCAAAATTTGTGATTTGACAGTAAAATATATTATAGAAAATCTATTTTTATTCCAAATGTGGATTAATTATTGATTTCTTTAAATGAAAGATTTTCTAAAGATAATCAATGTGCTTTTTTACTATATCAACTGATTTCTAGTAATATGGATCAATTATCAAAAGCAAATTATGAAGAAATTATAAACAAAATTCATGATAAATTTATTTGTTGTTTGTATAATTTAGTTCGCTTATTGGAACGATAAATCAAAGAAGGAAGTTGAAAATCTAAGCATTTAGTATTTAATACATTATCTATCGGAATTTCATTCTTTAATTTTTTTGCAATTACTCTTCCAACAACTACTTGTACAGTAGAAAGCTCTGTCAGTGCCCTACGCAGGGTAAAAACTTGGCTGCGATCAACTATGGATGAGGCTAGGCTAATGAGTGTTTGCGTAATCAGTGTTCATCGTCTTTTAATAGAAAATATGTATGAATGATCTTTTGAAGAAGTACTAGATCATTTTGGATTAGATAAAAGGAAATTGCAAATTTCTTTTTTCGAATAATATATAATATTTTAAATGTTATTTAATCTATTTCTGTTGCTTGTTATTATGTTTAAGTTTAATAATTGATTCTTATTTTTATAATTTTAAGATTCCCGAAAAAGGTTTATAAATTTTAAGTATATTGTAAGTATAAGAATTATTTTTGTTATTAAAATATTTTTATTTTGATCCCCCAATGAAAAAATTCCTGCGGGCACCCAGGATTATATGCAGCAATCATTCATATAAACCTTTTTTTACATTTTCTTATAATATAAGAGTTGTCTTGATAATCTTATATAAACAATTATTTTATTAAATTTAAATTTAAATTTACAACATGTATTGATTTAATTTTTACAAAATGAAGCAAATACTATATATATATATATATATAT
>MQRK01205275.1:378-14519 GCA_001938485.1 Girardia tigrina | reverse complement strand
GTTGTTTAAAATAGCCCTGGAAATTATCAGAGGTCAAACTCTTCAAATATCTTGTCGTTTCAAATTTTATTGTCTCAAAATTATTCCAGTGCTCTCCCCACATAATTCTCTTGCATTTTAGGAAAAAACATAAATCATAGGGAATTAAGTCAGCGAATAGAGGTTGGATATAAATTACGGGTTAGACATTTACAGATAATCGATAGAATAAGCAAGCGTATTATCGTGATAAGTAGTTTTTATCGCGTAAGTTTGATCGCATATGAAAGTCTAACATATGAGACACACGAGCCCTCAACCTCTTAAGAATCTTAATGTAGAAGGCAGTATTCATTGTTTTCTTTCAATGAGAAATTCATGACGTACAACGCCATGAATGACCAAAACACCAGTAGCCTGACTTTGATTTTGAATAGCATTTTTGATAAATTTTACCGTGGCCTATCTTTTTCGTTTCCTTTCTTTTTCTGTGATTTCAAATCAATTTAGTAAATAAATATTCAATAGTAAATTGTTCGGTTGGTTGATTGACGATAAATAGTTCAAATGCAGATTCAGCAAAAATAGTTCTCAATTGTACGGATAAATTGAATTGTTAACTCGATAATAAGTAATTGAATAGAGTGGATAAAATATGTCTGCAAATTGTTAATGAATAATTAAGTTGATTGGAATTAATTGTTTCAAATTTCTTATCTTCTCAAATATTGTTGTGTGACTTATTATTTATTGTCCTATTAATATCAAATTCTATTAATTTTTTATTTTTTTTAAAAGATTTCAAATTTTGAATTGAATTCAAAATTGAAATTGCTAAGGCATTTTCAATTATATTTTTTTAGCCGATTCTTTGACGACAATTAATCTATCTTCACATCTGGCTCTTCTTCTTTATAACTTCACATTTTTTTATAACTTTGAGTTTAAAAAAAAATAATAAATAAAAAATATGAACAAAATCTTTTTTTAAATAAAAATAAAAAAAATAAAATCTGAGTCAAATAAATAAATAAATAAACAATCATTCATTGTCACAAACAACGATGCGAACTCATACATCAAACACGAAAGACTTACAAGATCTATCGACAAAAGAAAACACGAAGATCAAATGTTATACCAAAAAGAATCATGTGCACATAAATAAATGAAATGCTGTAATAAAATAAGTTAGTTGGTGTCAGTCTATAAGACACCACAGAGACAAATAGTTTAGTGTATCGCTTATTGGATTATCTTATTATTAGTAATATTATAATACTAATATATAGGTAATTTATAGGTAATATTTATAGGTAATAATATTATTTAATATTATTACCTATATTTAATAATATATAATTAATATTGTTAAATTTCTAGGGGGTTCATTGATAATTGCACTTACCACTTTGTAGAAATCTAACAATGAAAGATACAATTCAAATTAAATTTTATTAATTTATAAATATAATAATCATTTTACTAATACGACGTAAATAATATCTTTGTATTACTCAAATAACACTTAAAAAAATAAAAATAAATTTCTTTATTTACACAAATAAGGTAAACTGATAATCAAATAACATAAATAAGTGGAGTTAATTAAAACATAGAAATAAAATAAATAAACAAAATAAATAACATATCCCAACATTCGTGGGGGGTCATTTAAGTTATGACCTCATAACTGTTAATTAATTGTCAATTGATAATCACAGAATTAATGTCAGTTTAATGTTAGTTTTGATGTTGATCTCCTCTTCGCCTCGGGGCTCTGACTCTTCTATTGTTGTGGGATCCGTTCGTCCAGCTACCATCCTACCTCTGGCTCTGTTGAAATCTCTGATAGTCTCTCTCGCATATGTCTTCAGTTACATGTCTCGAGCGCTGCGTTACTCTCAAGGACGAAAGAGGTGGTGGTGATGTATTTAAGGTTTCATTTAGGAAAGATTGAAATCCTTTGCGGTGTTCCTCTTCAACAAGAAAAACTTCTAGTTCTGCAGAAGGAAAGAATTCAAGGTCGATGGTTGTGATTGAAGACTCAAAGTCTGACGGTGCTCTAAGCTCGATGTCGTCATGATCTGTTAAGTCTATAATGGATTTGTGATCCATTGATTTCAGTGACGACTTGGGCAGAATTGGATCCTGCAGGTTTTGAATCCATTGTTTTGTCAATTTCGTGGCCAATTGGACTGGTACACCGGGAATTCGTGTACTTGTACTCGGCCTATCCTGTATCCCTGCATCCGTGGTTACGGATGGAGGATAGTTTATGGTCCTTGGTAGGTTAGTCTGCTGGGCGATTGTGATTGTGGGTTGGTTATTTGGCTCGTCTAATAGTTGTTGGGACTTTTGGATTGATATTGTATCAATCCAATCTTCTTCTACAGTCGCTTCACTCGCATTATTGATCTTCGACAGTTCTTCGTCGTCTTTAACGGCAAAAATCGCCGACATACTCGCCGACACGTCAATCTAAATCCCATTTGGGAGAAAAAACTGATTAACGAAAACACAGCACGAAAATCTCTCCTAAATTGTCCTACAAACTCCAATTTCACGTCTTTCATCACGTTAGTCATGGTTTCGAAGAATTTGCCCTCGAAAACGTCTTTCGGCAAATGTCCAATCGATTTTATCGGACATTTCTCGATGAATTTGACGAATTTCAATTCGTTTTCTCGGTCGTCCTCGGACTTGTTCTTCTCGATAACGGTGATTTCGGCGTCATCGGACGACATTGCCGGCTTCATGAAATTTCAGACCTTGCTGGCGAGAATGTGCATTTTTCCCGGTGATTATGAACGCGCTATTCGGTAACGAGTAGCCGAATAACCATTGCTGATATTGCGAAGAGAAAAAAGACAAAAACAACAAAAAGCGAATAGAAAATTTGGGTTTAAAAATCCTACATGTATTGCCATGGTTTTCGAATATGATATATTGTCGTTTCCATTTATGATGAGCAGAGAATCGGATTTTTCGTTCTAAAATTTGAAAAAAGTTCATCATTAATTAAAACGTTAAAAAATTATTGAAAATTATTACGTGTAGCCATTTTGAGAGAGCTTTGAACCTCTTGAAAAAGGTATCCGAACTAATCAAGAGAGCTTTATCAGACACAAAGAAAATTATGAATTTATTAAAACAAAATTGCACGATTATTAAGAATATTTTCAGTGATTTAAATTCCTAAAAGTAAACCAAATTTATTATCATAAAATCTTTTCTTTTTCAATTAAAATATTCAATTATTAGTTTCTTATAATAGTTTTATTTAATCAAGTTGGCTCGACAGACACTAATTACAATTATAATTAACTTCTTTCAAAGTAAAACAATATAAACTTATATTAATTTTAAATTTAAATTATTTATATCATAATGTATAATTTATTATAAAATAATTTATATTAATGCTAAGAAATTTTTCTATCGACGCATTTATCTTCTTCATTACCATAGGCGAGCTAAAAACACTCAAAGATGACTCAAATTTGGATTTGTATAAATATTTGCCAATGAGACTGAAACTTGTGTTATAATACAAATATGTTTTTCGCATCCAAATTATTATTGAACTTTATTTCAAATGATTTCAATAAAAACTGAAAATTGATTTCCAAAAATCTTATTCAAGTAGTTCAAGTAATCAACTGAGTCTACTTGGGCTTATTTTAAATAAAATTGCGTACTCCAACATTGTTAATTATTCAAAAACTATATTTGCTATATCAAAAACTATATCTGTTATAAGGGCATAAGGAATACATGTAAAACTTATGTGATATTGTGCTGGGTCGGCCTGAAATTTGTCATCTTCAGAAGTGGAATTAAAAACAGAAAATAATAATGAAAGCTTACACTCATGTGTTATGTGAAATGTCAAATTTATGTAGATTTTTTGATCGTTGCATGTTGATTTTATGGAATTGTCATATATCTGGATAATTTTTCTGAGAAATTGTAGTTGTAATTGATTATGTTGATAGGCTTTGATTCTTATTTCGGAAGTAATAGTGAGATCTATCTCCGTGCGTGTAAATTGATAAAAGTGTGCCATTTTACCTGTTATTTTATTATTCTTAAATTAGTATTTGTTAGATTGTGTAATTAAGGAAAAAAACGTTTGATGATGCTTCGATCATCACTAATCTGGAGAATATCGCTTTCTCCTCGGTTATGCGATAACTAACTGGATGTTTTGTAACAAATTGCTTTTCGGTTACAAAATTTGTACGAATGATTTCAATATTTCTCAAATTATCTTGATAGTTGATATCGAATATCCAACCATCCTGTGAGCTGTTATAATACACTGTTCGACGAGGTGGCTTGTAAATCATTGAGATGAAATTTATCATGAATGTAACAGAAAATATTCTACCATCCCTACTGATGAATATACGAATTGAGTTCTCCATTTCGAGTTCATAGGGTGTTTGGTTAATTGTTATGTCTAATACTCCGTCATCATACCAACGAAATTTACTATAAAAACATACGTCTGTCCGATAATCTGGATTTGGTTTTACTTGAAATGAAATACGATTATAGGCAATATTCAACCTTATGGTTCCGGTACCTGAAACATATCTATAATTATATATATATATCTATATAATTCCTGATGATGTAAAGAACATCGAGATATGCCATATCATTATATTAAAAAAAGATTTAATTCATTTACTTTATATGTAATCAGACACTTCATCCATCAATAATTGATGAAAGTAGGTTAGGTAGCAACCTAAAACATCACATAACATAAACCTCCTAAAGTATTCTAAAATATTATTCCATTTAATAATATTATTAAACACACTAATTCAAAATCGATAATTATGGAATCAAGGTCATTCGTGTTAGTAAGTCATAGTTGAACAGACGTTTACCTGTTTTATGATCTATGTTAAGTTGCATAAAGCTAATCTTTTGCAAAAGTCACCTTGTCGAAAATTAGAGGATTCGTCCCAATCACCTCGTCCAAAATCTCCTAATCCACCCCTGATATATATCCTATATATTCATGAAAAGTTGCCGAATCAATCGTGAATATAAAAAAATTAAATAAAAATATTTAACATTATGATAGCTTTGTTATTTCCCTTTGGTATGTTTATAAAGGTTTATGATGTCTGATCAATAATGGCCAGCAAAACTGTCTTTCAGAATACGTATCAAAACCCATCCTCATTCCTTTACCGGAGAAAGGAAATAGTAAGAATTGCAGTGACTTTAGAACAATTAGTTTGATCAGACTGAAAGTGTTACAAAGAATAATCACACCGAAAGTGGAGCAAGTTCTCAGCGAGATGCAGACATGCTTTAGAAGGGACCGCAACACTACGGAGCAGATAATCAACTTGAGACTGATTTTTCAGAAAACCAGATACCACAAAACAATAGTTTGTCATTAATTTAATTAAAAAAACTTTAAAAAATGTAAAATGAAAATTTAATCAATGATTAAATACAACTTATTTTTTTAAAATGCAATTGTATATTATTTGAGCCCCACTTTTTACAAGATCTCCACAAGACCACAGACCAAAAAAACCATGTTCATTTAATTAAGAATCTTCAAAAATTATACCAATGGCCTTGATTTTTATTGAAATTTTAATTAATAATGATCGTCTTTCTTTCTAAAAAAATTGAACCAGTATAATTGACATTACTGGTTGGATATAAATTTTCTTGTCATCGAACAATCGAAATCTAAAGAACTAAAATAGTCACTTTCTTGACTGGATTTATGCCATGGTGTTGTTTTTTTATAGAGGGTACCAATTACAGTATGATTCATAAGTCTGTTCACCCCCCCCCCTTATTTTTTGAGAAATAGATCAAATTTTTAACAAAACATTTATTACGTGGATTTTTCAATACTTAGTTGAATGTCCTTTCATGTCATTTATCATTTTTAATAGCCTAGGCATGGATTCAACAAGACTTTTACAATAGACCTTTGATAGTTCGTACCATATTTTTTGAACAGCCACCCACAGCTGTTCTGACGATGTGCACCTTATCGTTTGTAATTTCCTTTTTAAAAGTCCCCATATATTTTCGATAGGATTTGCGTCTGGTGAATTGCCTGACCATGGTAAAAGGTCGACTTCCTTCTTTTTTAAGAAATTAAATGTCGACAGTGCACGGTGTGGTGGTGCAAGATCTTGTTGAAAAATGAATTGTTGTTTCTAATATCAATGTTTCCAATCAATTATTTCCAATAATATCAATGCCATGTATTATAGTTTCCTGGTACATTTGAGAATTCATTGAACCTTCTACTTTTCTAAGAAGACCTACCCTGTTTGCCGAAAAGCACCACCAGACATGAACTTTGGCTCCGTGGCTCATGGTTTCAAGGATGTTTCCTAGTTTACGCCTTTCATTTCTAGTTCGTTTGATCCAACGTCTACCACGATGATAATAATATTCGAAAATACATTCATCACTAAATATAACAGAATACCAAGTTTCTGTATCCCAATTTTGATATAATGAAGCCCACCGCATTCTTCTTTGTCTCTGTTTAGCGGTAAGGAAAGGTTTCTTTACAGCTTTGAATGTCCGTATTCTATATTTCTGTAAAATCCTTTAGACTGTCGACTTACTTATGGCTATTGAGGAAGAAAAATTAAATATCCTTGTATTATGGATAAAAATTGTTCTTCCAGGACTAAGTAGGGAATTTGTTGATGCTGACATTTACAATGCAGATGAAAAGGCTTTGTTTTATAAACCTTTGCTACAAAGGGTTCTCACCAATTTAGAGAAAAGTTATCATTGGATCGGATAACTGTGCTTTTTATTTGCAACAAAATAGGATCTGACAAGCGAGTAATTGTCGTAGCAAAATTTCAAAATCCTCGTGGCTTTAGGAACATTACACATTTATTATTGTCGAACTATTGGAACTATGACCAAAAAAATCTGGACAATAATTCCTATAAAAAATTTGAAAAAGAAAAACGTAAAATAATTTTATTTTGTGGCGATGTTGCTTGTCATTCTGTGAAAAATGAAGGTCAATCAAAAAACATTAAAATAGCTTACTTACCGCCAAGTACAACTTTGATCATCCAACCTCTTGATCAAGGAATTATACGCTGCTGTAAACTTTACTTCTGTCAAGCAATCAGTCACCTTCAACTTTCGTTTTGGATAAATGAGGGTCCAAAGAAATTTATTATTTAGACATTCGTCGTGCAATGAGGATGCTGAATCACATAGTCGCTTGCAACTCCTACTAAAATTCAAAATTGTTTCACAAAGGCAAGATTTGAGCCCATAAACTTGGAAGTAGTTGATCTCAGTATTTCAATAGAACAGGTAGATGTCTCAACCGAGTTCACCCATATTCTCAACGAATTTTTGACTCAGAATGATCAAAAAGAAATCGTATCAATGATTGAAGAAGAGAAGGAAATTTGTTACGGTGAAATGAACGATACAGAGCTACTTGCAGAGGTCACTGAACAAAACAAAATTATTGAACTTTCCGAGTCGAATAATATGAATATAATTGCCTCTCCTCTTATTAGCATACAACAACTAATGAATAATTTGAGTATTGTGCTAACTTACTTAGAAGAAAACAACATTGATGGTGAATAATCTGATTGTTTCAATCATTAATTCTATTTGGAGCATATTATAATGAAAATGTCAAATTTTCAAATGTCCCCATCGGCATTCTTCTAAAGCAATATTGACCTGACTTTGTTGAAAAATCAGTATTGTCCTGTGAAGCCTCGCCCGGTTCAACCTGATAATAATCATTACCCAGGTCAATCATACTAAAATATATTGTGCTATGCAACTTGTCTATCATTTCTTCCATGTTTGGCATCAGGAATGCTTGTCTTTCTGTTATTTGCATAATCTGATAGAGTTTTTGTCTTTTTTCCATACGCATACCTATGGCGTATTCCAAGACGAATTACACTGTCGAATTATACAATTATCGTGTAAATTTGTTATAGCGTCATGTATTTTAGATTCCAAATGAACTGGTTTTTTTTTGAGCTGATGTTTATAGGTCCATCTTTTGTATTTATCACATGTTTTAGCAGGTGTGTTCGACCGATATCCCAATCATTTGCCATGAAGATATTCTTGTATTAACTCACTATTTCTTTTAATATTGAATCGTTCTGAAATTTGAAACATTCCATTGCGTGTTTTAATCTCCGTTCATCTGTAACTTGTCCACCGAATTTCGCTTCTAACTCATAAACATTATGTGGTATCTCTATCCGGTTAATTCCTAACCATTGCAATTCTATACCAAAACCTTTCTGTAATTGAACCCCTCCTTTCATCTCTGGTTGTAAATTTTCAACTACCACAAATTTTATCTTTTTTGTCTTTTGTCCTATCTTACAAATTGTATCTATCTCCCCTATTACACCCATCTGTGTCCCGTTTGCTGCTGTTAGTCTTTTGATTGTTTGTTCAACCGAAATGTCCTTGAAACTCCTAGTTAATTTAGCAGTAATTACATTTATTGCTACATTATGTCCAACAAACATTCAACTGTTTTTCCTTCAATAGTTACTGTTACACTCTGTCGTCCTCGTAGCTTATCATACACTATTTCTGTGGTTTCCCCCTTCCTATTGTCATAATATTTTGTATATCATCGTCTCTGTCTTCCTCCTTTGTTTTCTTTATAAATATCAAAACTTTCTTGATTGTATCTGGTTCTTTATACATGGTACTATTGTTCATATTATTTAGGTTGTCCTCTCTCCAGACTGGGTTCTTTCTCTTATCTTTCCTTCCGTTCTCATATCTATCATTTCGCCTTCAATTTTTAATCTCATCATTATCATTATTATAATTACAATTATTTAAATTAACTGATATAAACTGCTTGTCATCTGAGGATGAAAGTTCCAATGATTCTATGAAAACAGATTTTAATGAATTAAGAACACAATTTGACAGAATGTCCGCAAGACTTAATAAAACTGATCCAAGTGTACAGATGCTATCAACACAAAAAGATAAAAGTAAAAATAAATTAAAACAAAATGAAAATAATAGTAAAGTCGAAAGTACAGTTCAAAGTGTTTCTGATAAAATTGATGATGTTAAGTTAGATAAATCGAGAATATGTATGAGTAGATTAATAAACGAGATGGAAATGAATAAAGATTTAAATGGTAAAATACGTAAAAATATTAAAGAAATTATTGAATTAAATTTACAAAATTATAAAACTGAACATTTTATAAAGTTGGTAGTGAATTATTTAGATGATAATAAAATGAATACATCTGAAAATTATATTAAAGATTTTGCATTATGATTAAAAAAGGAAGTTAATGAAAAGAAGTTAAAGAGTCTAATTAAAGAAATCGAAACATTAAAAATTGATGATATAGTAATAAATAATCTTAGATCAGTATTAAAATATAAATTAAAACAAGAAGCGATGTTGAAAAAAGAAGTACAAGAATTTTTGATAAAATTTGGACAATAATAAAGATATTCAAAGATTATTTCTAGCAATAGAAAGGTACAATCAGAAAAGGTACAATCAATACTACCGAAGTTTGGACAATTAAAGTAAAAGGTTTACGACAAAAATCAAAAAAATCTTTAAAATTGAAGGTAAATTACTTTTATTCCTTTTGAATGTGGAATTACACCATGAACATTATGTCGTGTTCCCCTCTTTCAACAATATTTTTGCAAGCTCCGAGCCCCCATCCGTTTTGTGAGTTAAACGACAACTCATTTATTTTTGACCTCTCTCTCAATAATTCATCAACAATTACGGGCACTGGCGCGTCTCCTCCGCGCACATCAACAAGTTGTGTGTATGTCGGAGCGCCTTCAGGTTCTCTACCAGTACCGAGTATGGCCCAACTGGTGGTCTCGACTTCCGAGAGGTTGATATTATTTTTCATGATCACCTGGAAGAATCTAATTTTAATTACAGCGGACGAAGAAAGCCTCAAGGAAATAAGCGACGATCGAACCACGTGCCCCTATGCATCCTGTGGTCGACCTGCGCCATCTCCCAAAGGTTCTTCGCCTTAACCCATATTCAGATAATAATATGTTCACGTAATTTAACCTTCCCTCTATCATAACTCTCAAAAGTTTTCTGATTTTGATTTGAAATAGCGACCTTTAAATAGGAGAACTAACTTTATTTCTTTATATAATTATTTTATAATTTGTATGTTTGTTAAAACACATGATTAGCTGAAATCTCGAGCTAAGTCGATATATAGGAGCTCGGTTCTTGAACTTGGTCCTCACTCGGAAACGGCACTATATTATTGCATTAATTATTAATTTATTTAAAAGGTCGAACATGCATAAATACCTGCCATAATTAATAGTGTTATATAAATTTCTTTGGCTTAGTTCATTTTCAATTCCTTAACTCCTCCGTGATTGCCCTCACATTTTATAAATGAATAACGTATGCCTCTGACCATTGCTTGTTACATTGTAACTCTTCTTAGTCGACAATTCTTTTCTTTTTTTTAATACAACATATAACTTAAAGAATATTTTATTTGATGAAACCTTTTACAGAGGTGAGAATTACGGAAAATTGAAAGCACAGCCTCAAAGCGAAAGTGAGATATACGAGGAGACGAATTGTTAAAACGATAACAAAATAAAAAGGGTATTTTGAAACCTCACATTTACTTTAAGATACAATTTATTTTATAGTTTTGCTTTACAATTCACTTTAAAGTTTTTCTTTACAATTTACAATTAGATACTCATGAATGACATAATAAGGTTTAGCTAATTTTTGCTTTGTTTAATAACGTTGAATGATCAAATAATTATAAACAGTTGTTATGATCATTATTAAAAATTATATAAACGATCGATCATTTATTACCAAGAGTCGTGTTTATTGTTACCAAATCGAAATCAAATATTTACGGATGTCCACCGTATTACAGAAACGAGTTAATAAATCAAAGATCCTCACTAACTCGTCTACGCAATCTCGTAATATAGTACAAATAAAAAAATTAAAATTATATAAACTACAGAAATTATAATTATATAACAGCTAAACAGAAGGAGGTAATAGTCGACAAGGTAATTATTAAATCACAAAAAAAGATCACAAGAAATAGGAAGAAAATATCACTGAGATTTAACTTGAACAAAATGATAGTTAATATTTATTCACGATGAAACTCGAATTGGTTTCGATAAGATACAGGGAAGAGTATCGAAATAGGATCGATGATAAGTAGCTGTTCCAGCTCTGTTTCCGCTCGGGCATTGATTGGATTGATGAACTTTGTTAATCTTGTTCCGTGAGGGAAAATTTGATCTGATTCGACTGTTTCCGTATCCACGAATAGTCTAAGGTGAATTAATTAATTCACCGACAATTAATCGGAAACGGATTATTTTTTGTTTCGTTACCACGATTGTAACGTTCAGCAATAATTGCTTTTTCTTTTAGCAATCAAAATTATTCTTTATTCTTGTCTAATTTAGATCAATTATTATTGATCTTTCATTTGAATTAATTTTATATTGCCATAGGCAATATTATTTCTCGCATAAGATTAAGGCTATATTATGTGAAACCGTTGAAATAAAAGTAAAAAAAACAAACACACCGAAAGCATGAAAATCAAAAAAATAACAAAGAAAATGTCACATAAAAATAAACGACATACACACAAAAATACAAACGGTAAATAATGCGTCAATAAAAAAAAACAAAACCCGCAACACATCGTATTATTGTTAAAGATAAATGAATCAGTGTTTGTCTTCAAATGGTCGAATAAATATTAAATTATCGAACGTCTGTAACGATCCTACCTATTTACAATCCTTTTCCCCTACAGGAAACGTCAGTAAGTGATATTATAAATTGTATGTCTATATTCACTATCTACACGTAGCGTTCTAACCCTCACGCCACGGTCCTCTTCACCTTCAATACCTTACTTTCATTAGTCTGCACCCTACTCGCTCTGACTATTCTTTCTACTCGCCCATCGATCACGCTAATATATCCAGCTTCGTAACATCCCCTTCCATCTTACACCTATTATCTATATGATTCGGGATGGAAGATGATAAAATAAAATCGAAAATGAATTTCAACAAAATAATATTCAAGTAAAAAATTCAGTAAAGCTTTTAATTGTAGAAATATATATTCAATTATAGTAGGAAAATAAATTTAAGCAAGATAATATTCAAGTGGAAAATTCAATAAGACATTTATTTATGGAGAAATATACTCAATTACAATATGAAAATGAATTTAGGTAAAATAATATTCAAATGAAGAATTCCATAAAACGTTTAATTATAGAGAAATATATTCAATTAAGTAAACCAAATTACGACAATTAAATAAAATTAAATAAAGCGAAAAGAGAGAATAAAGGAGTAGCACAAACTGCACGAGGTTCACCTTCCAATACAAATTTCTCGTTCTCCAAAGGATGAATTAAGGGTCGAATTGCCGATTCTTTAATGTTCAGTGATAATTTAATTCGCCAGAGATTATAGATGGTCGTATGTAGACTTGTCTGTCGTGAGCAACTAATTAGTATTGTCGTCTACGGTTAATTTTCAGGGATTATTTTATATATTTCAAAGTTAGATCAAATAAATGTATTTTCAGAAGCGTGGGGTGATAACGAATAATAAGTGTCGTAAAGACTGTCGTCTGTGGAAAATGTGTGCCGGCTATTTATTCTGGTATCCTCTGTAAAAGAATTTGAATCGTCTTTATGACATAATGCGAGAGAGAGGGGGGATTAAACGATTGCCGCTATCTGCAATGTTGTATAAGACCGAAATCCTGTTTGTAGCACGACAGGATGTGAGGAAGGCATGATTGCGCTTAGTCGCAATGTTTAAATTATCTCCTCGTCAGAATGTACCAGACGCCGGCGCATGCACTGTAGGCACCCGCACTATTTATCGCTGCGAGCGGATTTGGTAATAAATAAATTAATTGAATACTTTGGAAAATTATTCTCTGATAATTGTTTATATAGGATGTGAGGGAGAAAACAATTGCAATTATCTGCAATGTCTATCTCGTGGACGTGTTTGGAAAATCATGTGACGGTACTTTTAATTAATTAATTAAGATTTGTTAATTTTTCTAATTTTAAAGGGTTTCAAGAAACTTTCTAACGGTTGGATTCAAAAATGGAAAGGGACGGGACAGAACTCGGGGAATCCTTTTTTACCCCTCATTTAGCGCGCTCGGAACTGACTTACAAATAACGAGGATAGTTGAGTTTGACTATCCTCACAACTCTCAATAAAGATTTTGGGCGTGCGGGACGTTGGACGTGAAGAGGGGTTTCCTTCAGGGTGTATATTCATGTTGCTGTCGTAACAATTATTTATATGATTATGGATGTCAGGAAAAAGAAATGAATAATATAACAGTTTATTATATTGATGAATTTTACGATATTAATAATTTTAACGAATTTACTGATGATTTACAAAAATTTGAAATAAAAAAGGAAGAAAATATGTTGCAGTATCAAGACATTCCCGATCTAGATATAAATGTTAATTTAATATGTAAAAGTGCGTCAAAAAAGTAAATAATTTCGTACTAAAGTAATAAAAAATGAATCTTTGAATCTAGTAAAGTTGAAACTAAAGTTCAAACTGTTTCTGATAAAATTGATGATGATAAGTTAGAAAAATCGAGAATATATATGAGTAGATTAATAAACGAGATGGAAATGATTTAAATGTTAAAATAAGTAAAAATATTAAAGAAATTATTGAATTAAATTTACAAAATGATAAAACTGAACATTTTATAAAGTTGGTAGTGAATTATTTAGACGATAATAAAACGATGAATTGTGAAATGAAAACATTTTTGAAATTTTTAGGAGAACAATTTAGAAAAATGCCTATATATGTAGTAGGGGAAAAATGTATGTTCTGCCCCGACCCCCCCCGGGGGGGGGTAACTAGTTACCGTGGTTGCCATGGCAACGGTCTCGGTTACCATGGCAACGGTCGCGATCACCTTAGCAACGGTTCCGGGTCACTTGGTAACGGTTCCGGGTCACTGGGTAACGGTAACCAAGGGACGTTTTTCATTAGCAACGGATACAGTGATCCAAGGCGGTTGTAACCAT
>MQRK01205249.1:309-16037 GCA_001938485.1 Girardia tigrina | reverse complement strand
AAAAATGAGCCTAAAAACTCAAAATTTACCATATAAATTAAAAAAATTACATATTAAAATTACTTACTTGCAATTATTAAATGAAAAATCTCAGCTATTAACTGAGAAATACAGTATTTATTATTGATTTTTTTTGTTATTGATTTTTTAAAATCATATATTTATTATTATTATATAATGATACGGGAAATTTAATTCTTCTTTGACCATTATCTTTCTCTTTTTTTCAATTTCTTCTTTTCTTTCTCTTTCATTTTTTAGGTCCATTCGATTCAATAACCAATGTTAAAAAACATTTACATTTACAGCAAAAAGAAAAACAAAACTCACAMATACTCGTACAAAAAATAAAAATTTACTTTTACAATTTATTTCTAATTTAATCGATTTTTCAAAAAATTGTTCTTACTAATTGTGAGGAATATTTTCAAATGATGTTTATTGTATGTTGCCTTTGGTATTTTGTTTTTAGGATTGTGTTTCTCTCACCGAGATCGAATATTGATATTTTGAATTTTTGAATCGCCGGATTATTCGGTCAAATTTGAAATGTAAATAACAACTTTAAAATTGAACTAATATTTTTTAATCAATAAATACAGATAAATATATTAATCAAAATATTTAAAATATTTTAATAGTGGATTGTAACATAAAGATTTATTTAATCATAAATAAGGTTTTAAAATAAATAAAATATTTTTTAAATAATTAAAAAATATTTTAGGAAGGAATTATAATTTCAAGTTTTTCGTATAAATAAAATTTTAATTTATCAATCAATGACGATGTCTAACTCCTAAAGTTTTGTGGAGAATTATCTGGAGGCAATTCGACTTGTGATGTCTATAAAAGTATTGGAAATCATATTTATATTCTTAATACTCATGAAACATAATTTTCTCGGCAATCAATATCGAATTTCTCAGTGTTATTTAATTTAGAAAATGTATAAATAAATAATAATTTCTCAAACAAATAAGCAACTAATTCTATAAAGATAATCTGATAAAAAATAAATAATTGTTTCTCAAAACTTCAGTCCCCCTACTATAAAAAGAAGAAAACAACAAATATAATAGTATTTTAATTTTTACTAATAGTGTTGATGTCAAACGTTTCTTCAATGGACTTTGTCGAGCAAACTCAACGAAACTTCTGCTAAGCAACCGGATAATGATTCCTATAGTTTTTTAGATACAAATTTATTCCAATTGAATTCTAGTACGATTTTTTAAATTTCAACGTGATTGGTTATTTGAGTGTAGAACTTAGAAAAGCTACTCGACTAAACTCACTTTTGATGGAGCAGGAAATATAAATAATATTCCATAAGACATACTTGCGGATTGATAGATCTTACTATTGTTGCTTCTAAAACTTTATCATGGGTCAAATTATCAAATAAATGCCTACAGGTAATATGATAGCGCCGGCAGACGCTCTAAAGAACATGAGAGGTATCTTGACCAGAGTCAATAGCAGTGTTGGTCGATATAAAACGTTAATTGTTCTTGTTGGAACGGCTTCAGACACAAATAAACTTCATAATAACCTAAATTTCATTAAAGAGCAAATGATTGACGATGTTATCAAGAGCCGCGAAACGTTTCTTGATTACTGTAAAAGTTTTGTGATGGAGAATGTTACCAAAGAACAACGAGAACTTTTCGAAAGACTTTATGCCTTTTATTTAACAAGTATTGAATATTTTATGCAACTTATTTCTAAATATGCTATGTTGATTTCTGACTTCAATGATTGCGACTCTCATGTCGCCTTTCTGGAATCTCCGATATTCACTGGAACATTTGACATGCCTTCTACACTAAACAACCAAATAATAAATAAGTTACAAAAGTCTTCTAGAAAATCGTCTTGGGAAAACAGTAATAACACGAATAATCTAAGCAACAGTAATTCTGTAAAACAAACTCCTTCAAAGTCAAGTTACAATATAGAAGACGTGAAGAAAATTGAAAAAGAGTTTTATGATTTAAGTTTAATTCTACATGAATTATACGTAAGTCGGTGTTTTTTTTATATTTAACTTATTAATATTCAAAATAAATAAATGTTTCAATAATTAATATCCCTAGTGGAATTTATTTTAATTAACGTCACTACTCTACCACATCACTGATCAGTGTTGCGGATTCTTGTCTTCATTTCCGTCTTTGGACGATGTTTGCTAACATTCGACTGCTTTGAGATACCAAATTAAATGTGGCATAGATGAAACAGTGACAAATATCAGCTCTCATTATTGACTCTGTGAAGTCTTTTGTACGGAAAATTATGTTAAGAAAAATAATTCATTTGTAAGGGGTAAAATAAATAAAGGATAACAATCGAATTAGTTTATTTATATACCTTAAATTTAGCTTTATTGTTTCATGAATTCGCTTAGGTTTTATTTAACAATTTTATTACAGATTTGATTTTTAAATGATCCTATTTCATAAAATCCTTTAAAAAATGTTTCGAGTATACTTGATTCAGAATAAAATAGGATGATCTAATAAATTTAGTTCACACTTTGATTGTCGGGTCGATTAGAACTGACAACCTTTCTTCTCATTCTTCGCTTCGCCCTTAGCAGACATGCAGTTAAATGCTCAAGGCTGAAAACACAGTTAATCAGAAAAGAATGATTCAACACAGTTGCACAGTTAATTCTTTCAAAATAAGTAATATACTCTTTTTAAACTACGCTAATTGTTCCATCCGATATCCAGGTTGCTCCGAAGATTGAAATGTGGCTCCTGAGATAAAGCGCTCGGGAATTTCGTACTGGGCCCATTTTAGATTATTTAGACTGATCATCATTATTTTTTTTACTTTCGTTTTCTATAAAAAATTTCGAATTTGATCAAAAAAATTTGAAACAATAATTTCTTTTCAAAAATTCGTAACAAAAATTTTGCAAATAAATCATCTCAACTATTAAAAAATAGTTTAAAAAGTAATTTAGTAATGTCCTGATGTTCTCAGTAAATTTCATAAAAGACTTCGTAGAAAAATACCAATTCGTGATAAAATTTCGATCATGAAAAAGAAATCGTTAAATTCGTAAAATCGTAATCCATAATTAAAAAGTGATTTAAAAAATTCATTTGATTTCTCGAATCTTACTCTGATAGGTGGGCCATTTTTAGCCCACAAAATAAGCCAGAATCAAGTCGAACCGATCGAGGAAAAGCTGCAAAATATTATGAAGTTACAGAAACCAACAACAGCTAAAGAGGTTCGTAAACTGATCGGGATGATAAACTTTTGTCGTTAGTATAAAACAGTGTTCAGTGTACAATAACTTAGAACGAACTAGCTGAAAAAATGTGACAATATATAAAAATAAACTTAGGCAAAATGAAATCACTACCAATGCTTGAAAAAGTATCGCAGTTAAGGTTAAGAACAGATGCCTCAACAGTCACTATTAGAGCAGTCCTGGAACAGATGATATATCATCAGATTTCATCCAAAAAAATTAAAGATCAAAGAGAAAAGAACCTCTACCTATGATAGACAGTTACTCGCAATATTTTACCCCATCAAACTTTTTTAGGACTTAATAGTAAATCGTTATTTCGAGGTATTTACGGATCATAAAGCACTGGTCCACGCTTTGGAAATGAAAAACCAAAGCATGAGACAATTAAGACACTTTAATTTGTTCTCACAGTTCAATTGTCAGATTAAATTCATCACTGGAAAAGCAAACATCATCGCGGATTTTTTATCAAGAGCGGACATTATCGAAATTACCTTTTCTCCTATTATAAATATCTTCGAGGTTAAGGACAAACAAGATGTTTTATGTAAAGTTTTAAAGTTAAAATCTTTAAAAGTAATAGAATGTAATGGTATTTAGGATGGCACCTGCATGAAAGCAATATCAAGTCATTAATGTCTAAGCATTTACGAGAGAAAATTTTCAAAACTATCCACAAAATTGAACATTATTGGATCCATACAACATATGAAATGTTACACATGGAAGCATGTTGGTCTATTCTGAGAAAGGGTATAAAAACTGGGTAAAATGGGTCCAGATGTAATTTAAATAGAATTACACAACAGCCATGATTAAAAAATGGAATTTGAAGAAAGCGATAAATTGGAAACAGAACATTTAGATATAATAGGAATAAAAATAAAAAGTTCTTAATCACGATGATTGACAGAGCAACAAGTTGGTTCAGGGTAAGCCAAACAAATGAAAAAAAACGGACGAAAAAGGGGCAAGACCTTTCGAGGTTACAATACGAGGTTACAATTTCGAGGTTACAAATTACAAGACGCGGGTCTCCAAAGAGAATAATAACAGATCAAGGACATCAGCATGAATCCGAGATTATCAAAAATCTATGTAAAAATCACAATATCACATAATCCAAGATTACGGCTTGTAAACCACAAAGTAACAGTAAAATTGAGATATTTCAGTGAGCCACTCAAAGAAACATTAAATACTTTCAGTAATGACAGAAACTGGCTGGATATCCTCAATAACGTATTACTTGCAATAAGATTTGAAATTTCGAAAAAATTTAAGAATTCTCTTCTAATGAAACTTATTGGAAAAGACCATTTCAAAATAACTAACAATCAGGATATAATGCACTACAGAATACAAAATTTATTACGACCTTAAAGCTTTCATTAAAAAATCTTTAACCAAAAATTTTGAAAATAAATACGATGGACCTTTTAATGTCAAGTTTCTAAAAAAACAACACAGCTTTATTTGAAGTAAACACGAAAGACAAATACATCAGTTTAATAAGAATCAAATTAAATAGAGAACAACAAGGATAAAGGCCTAGCAATGAAGCATTTAATTGTATGCCAACATTTTACTCTCAGCAAAATCCGAAAGATGCTCCGAAATATTTTAGGGGGTCTAATGTACGCTAAGTAGTCAAAGGCCGCAGTTGGGTACGTCGGATCTCGTTCGATCTCCGACGTTAAGCAACCAACAGCCGCGTTAGTACTTATTAGGGTGGCCGATAGGGAAATCGCGGGATCATTGACTACAGGTCAGGTCAGGCAAGCTGTCTGCTACAGGTACCATGTAAATCTGTAATACTTGTTCCATGTTTATTAACCATTGCAGTGGGCTGTGATCTGTATACAAAATTATCTCTTTGCCATAAATATATTGTCTGAACGTAGTAACCCCATATACAATCGCTAGAGCTTCTTTCTCAATCGTTGCATATTTCTTTTCATGTGGTCTTAATAACCTGCTTGCGTACGCTATGACATGATCCTTTTCATCATCAGCTTGTTGTCCAAGAACCGCTCCGATGGCATAGCCACTTGCATCCGTCATCAAAATAAAAGGTTTTGACATATCTGGATATCTTAGAATAGGTTTTGTAATAAGTTTTTCTTTGAGAGTTTCGAAAGCCTCTTGTTGCAATCTTTTCCACACCAATTTATTATTAAGCTTTAACAATGAGTTTAACGGATTTGCTGTATGAGAGAAGTTTTTGATGAATCGTTGATAATAACCCACTGATCCAAGAAATCGTTGTAATTCTTTAACATTTTTCGGAATTTGAAAATTTTTGACTTTTTCAATATTGTCGTCATTTGGTTTTAATCCTTCTTTTGAAATTGTATGACCCCCATACGATACTTGGGATTTTCCCCATTCACATTTAGAAGGTTTTATTTTTAAATTTGCGGCTTCCAGTCTTTCTAACACTTTTCCACATCAAATAAATGTTCTTTAAAGTTCTTTGAAAAGATAATAATATCATCAATATACACTTCTGCATGATTTACATCCATTAATATATAATCTAAACCTCTTTGGAACAATGGTGGTGCTCTTGTTAGACCAAATGCTAGAACATTGAATTCGTATAATCCTTTCCCATCAGTAAACGCTGTTTTCATTTTATCTTCTTCTTTAATTCCGAATCGCCAATATCCGCAGTGCAAATTGATTTTTGAAAATATTGTTACTTCTCCAATTCGATCATACCTAGTTCCTATTAAAGGTAAAGGATAAGTATCTTTTCGTGTAACAGCATTCAGTTTTCTATAATCGACACAGAAACGTTGCGAACCATCCTTTTTTTTACCAAGACAATTGGTGATGCCCATGGTGAAAAACTGGGTCTAATGATTTTGTGTTGTCACATTCCTTTGATTTGTCTATCACATTCATCTTGTAATGCGTACGGGATCTTGTATGGTCTTTGTTTAATCGGAGTTTCATCAATCAACGTTATTTCATTTTCAATGACATGAGTTCTACCAAGATCATATTCGTGTTTTGCAAAAATTTTATCATATTTTCTTAATAAAGCTGTGAAAATTGTTCTTTCTTTTTGGGTTAAACATGAATTGTTGACTATTGGTTTGTCATATCTTTTAACATCAGAAGGTATTGAATTAACTACTGAAATCTGTTGCACAGGTGAAATTGTTCCAATTTTTGTGTTTGATCGGATTTCGGTATCTTTGATATCAAAATTTGCAAATCTTACTGGAATCGTTTTTTTTGAGATACATTAACCACTTCACTACACAAATATACATGATATTTTTCCATAAACGTTTTACTTGGTTGAAATAGTAGGTCTCCTTTTACATCTGCATTTACTTCTGCGGTATCCACTAATTCTGCCCAGTACGGGATACGTAAATTGTCTTTGATATATACATCTGTACCTTCATGTAGAATCTCTCAATCCGAAACAGCAATTGAATTTCCACTTGTCAGATCTATTGAAATTCCTTTTAATTGTTGTAATAGATCCATACCAATTAATAAATTTTCTGGACATTCATCACTTATCAACATATTCATTTCAATTATTCTATTTTCAATTACAATTTTTGCCGGTATACATCCTTCAACCTCTAAAAAATCACCTGTGACCGATAATAGTTCCTCTTTTACTTTCATAATATTGAGTTTTTCTGAAGCTAATAACATCTTTTCATTAATTATTGTGACCGACGATCCGGTATCTACCAACGCAATAATTTTTCTGTTATTGGATAATACTGAAATTTTTGGTTTTCTCCCAAACCTGGTTTTTACTGCAAAAACGTAATTACTTGGCACTCCCCATTGATTTCTTTTCTCAATATTTCTAAATTCCATGTATTTAACACTTTCAATATCAGGATTAATTGATTTCATCTTTTTTAATTTTAAAAATAGATATAGAGGCATATTTGGTGGAGGATAATACAAGCTTTGCTCTGATAATTCTTGATTATTTATTACTTAAAGTTGATTTTCGTATGCTGTCCAATCGTTTCGTGAAATACCACTTGTTGACTGAGTTTGATCCATTGCTTGAGTAATGGTTTCTTTCCCATTCGAACCTTTATTTTCGTCTATTGAAACACTGGTATCGCTATTTAATACATCTGAATTCGACTCGAATTGTACCTTTTTATGTTTTCGTTCTCTATTAGCACGTTCTTTCCGTCTTTTACTTCGTTTAACTGTTGATTTCAATTGATTAATATCTTTACTGTGATGATGAATTATCAAAAATTTTGCTATAGTTGGTATACATCACACTATCAACTGCCAAGACATATCAACTACCACCAAATACCCACCATCGTGTATAATCTATATGTTGACAATATTTGCGTCAGTACAACTATAAAGATAACATAGATCACTTAAACACCGATGGGACCCGCACAGGCCTGTCCAAAGAAAACGAACTTTCCCCATATCTTTTTCATTGTATTTAAAGTTGCTCTGTGAAAATGATCGACACTTAGGAAATTGTTATAATTTACTTGACCGACACCTCCTAGTAATACGGTATCTACAATTTCTGTTATTATTCTTTTTTTTGTTTTATCATTGTTAATATTATCGATATTCTTCATAGGTTTTTGTAGGAATGCTTTATCAATTTTTGGAGTTATTATCTTTTGTATACTATTAACACTTTCCTCTTTTATAGCATTGTTCTGATCATCATCATCAGTATCGTCAAGAACTCCTAATGGTTCAGTTTTTATTTCGAGTCCCTCATTTATTATATTATCATTTGAATTATTCAAAACATTATAATCAACCATATTATTAGTATTTCCGAACCAGAATTCTTCTATAAAAATACATGAATTTTATTTATTTCACCGTCTAATAAACCGCAATCATAGATATATTCTTCGTCTTCCATTTTTTGATTTCGAAACAACAATTTAATCGTGCCAGGTTTATTAATTATTTGTTTAACCTTTTCCTTTAAATTTTAACATTGAAGCACCAATGTTCTACTACATGAACAACGTCTTTTCCTGGTATTTCTAGTGCTAAAAATATTTTGGGCATATTTGTATTTTCTTTTCGATAATAACTTGCAAAATTCTTAAAAATTTCTTGAATTTTTGATCGAAATCTTGGAATTTTATGTACTTGTGCTACTAAAATTGACTTTAATAAATGTATTAATCGTTCTGATATTACAAATTTATCAATCTCTTTTAGTAAATCGATATTTTTTTTCATCATTACAAAAATCATGTCGAAGTTCCTTTATTAATCGTAATGTAACCTCTTTAATCTGAGTTTCAGTTTCTAATTCAAATTTCTTTTTAACATTCTTTTCTCGTATTTTAACTTCAACCGCATTAATTTGCGAAGGTAATATACCATAATCGATTATAAATTCCTCTTTTTCCAATATTTGAATATTAAATATTAAAGTAACATCTTCTATTTCTATTTTTGAAATTACAACATCCTTCAAATCTTTGACGGTACTATGTGGTGACAATTCCACTGAAATAATTTCTTTTCCACAACTGATAATTATAATTTGAAGTTTCTCGAGCATCAAGTTTTGTCTCAATTCTTTATCCCCATTTTTCATCAATTCTTTTACTTTATTTTTCATATTATCAGTATTATATTCATAATTTGACAATAATTTTAACAAATTTTCAATTTTCTCTTTTGTAATAATCATTCTCGACATTTTTACTGCATTTTATACAATTTATTTGTATTCTCTTTATTTAAATCCACTTGATTTGATAATCTATTCAAAATAATTCTTTGTCTATCTAGTTTTAAATAGTCAATTTTTGTACAGATTTGTTTTTCATCGATTCTAATTTCAGAAATTTTTTCATTTCGACTTTGTTCAATTTTACTTTTCTTTGTTTTATTTTTTTCACCTTTAACCATAGATGACTGACTATTAGATTCATCCACTCTCGAAGATAATCTATCAAACTGCGATTTTAACTCTTCGAATTCATATTTTAATGTAGTCCGACTACCTTCTTCATCTGAAGACAAACAATTAATGTCTGCTGGCTTTTCTTGGAATTTAATTTGCTTTTTAAGGATTGATGGCGAATATGGTTTTGATGGTGTTGTGCATGATCTTGCTATGTGACCACACTTTTTTGTATTTTTCACATTGAATCTGGCCATTTAAATTGACTTTATCACTCTGTGGCGATGGAGTTAACGGTCTTGGTACCACTCTTCGACAAACATTAGTCGTATGACCTTTTTTTACCACATTTATAACATGTTTTGATATTTGTTATGTTCGATTGAAAAGGTTGATCTTTAAACCAACACTGATTACTGAAATGACCAACTTTGTTACAATTAAAACATCTTGGTATTCTTTGTTCTAAATTTCTTTAATCAATTCTATAATTTTGTGGGCTGTTTCTTTGTACTTTGCCAAACCTTGGGAAATTGGGACTTCTGTTTCCCATATTATTGTCATTATTCTGATTATTATTAATTTTTGTTGTTCTGCTCTCATCATGACGCCTGAATCTTCTTACTTTTGGCGAAACATACTCGTCTTGTTCGTCTTCAGAATCGCTTCTTTTGTTGATAAATTTTTGTGGTCTTTCAAACGATTTCATCTCAGTAGCAAAGACTGAACGAGTAGGAACAATGTTTGAATTCATTTCGTTTCGCATCGCTTTTTTAACCAAATCGTCAAAATTCACGTATTCGACCATACTCAGTGCAGTTTTGATATTACTTTGAACACCGGACCAAAATTGATCTTCAACCAGCTTTGCTGTTTGTTCCGACCATTTACCTTTTTCACCAAACGCTTTTTCTGCTAAAGTGGATAAATGAAAAGCAAATTCACTTACAGATTCATTGGCTTGTTGAGTTTTGTTATAAAATTTTTGGCATAAAATTCGTCCAATATTTCAACTGATTAATTTTTCTGCTAATAAATCTTTTATATTTACCTATTCGACAACTGTATGTTTACCAATTTGATTAAAAGATTCTCTGGCTGCGCCTTTCAAATATAAAGATAATCTTTGAATCATGACTCAGTCTGTCCATCCATAAGCGGAAGCATACATATAGTAGTCTGTCATAAAATTGACAAATTCGATAGGATCTCCTCCATATTGATTAACTGGCAATCTCTGAAAGCTTGAAAAATCATTATTTACCTCTCGATTTTCCTCCATCATTTTCTCTTCTTCGAATTTCTTGCTTCTTAAATTATATTTCGTCACTTTTTCGGATTAATTTCTTTGAAAAAAAGGAATTGGATTGATAATTTTGATTTGCTTTGAAAAATTAATGCACAAATATTTCGAATTTTCAGTAAAATCTTCTATTGAATCCTAGCGAAGGGCTCACCAAATATATTATGTTGGGTATTTAATTTGAATTAGAATTTGAACACAGAAATGAGAAGGATTTGTTCAGTGTTCGGCGCTCAACTATTTGACCCAACTTTTAATCTCGATGAACTCTTTGACTCCAATGAATAACAAAGTTTCTTCGAATAATTATTTATTTCATTGCACAATTACAATCTCTGAGCAAAGGTTTGTACAACTTTTGAATGATTGGAGGCGAGATTATATAATGTTATACAGCTTAGACAAATACTAAAATATTGCTTGAATCCTATGCAGGAATTGTTCATAGTTTAATTAATTAATTTATTTTTTGTGTTTAAATTTTATATAAAAATATTGCTCGATTTATACTACTAGAGCTACAGTATATAATAAATATTTTTGAAAAAAAATTTTTTAAATTATTATTTAGAAAATTAATCAAATCCAAAGGCCATTAAAGCTATAACATAAATAAATTAAATTAGGCCATTAAGGCCGTCAATATATCTCGCCCTAATGGGCTTCACTGAAAACAATTCATTAATGGCCTAATGGCCAATCTAAATTTTTCCTTCTTGCCCAAATGGGCTTAATGATTAATGGCGTAATGGCCAATCTTGATTAGTCGACTTTCATTTCTTTTAAAAAGGGGATTATTCCCCGAAATTCTCATTTTTCATTCTCTTAAAATCTCTCAAGTAAGAAATATTTTTTTATATTTATTTATTTCATATTTATTTAATTTTTTTATATATATATATATTTTTATACCTACAGGCTTCCAAAACGGAGCCATCCCGGGGAATGAGGCGAAATAGTTCCTCATTCCCAGGAATGACCGAAAGTGAAGCCTTGAACGTCGGCAAAAAATATCTTTTTTAAATAATAATCTTTTAATAATTTTAATAAATAATAATCTTTAATTCGAAAATAATCTTTTTCTAAAATATTCCAAAAAGCTGCAGATTTTATCACCGCAAATAAATCGATTGCCGTACGGTATATTATTTATATATAACCGTATGGTATATAATTTATATATAATTTTTTAAACATGACCTCAACAATATAAAACATCGAAAAAAAACGTCGAATATAAAACGTCGAAACGTTAAAACATAGAAAAAAAGTTTTAATAAAACATTAAATGAAATGATTTATTAATAAATAATGCTTAAGTGAATGAATGAATAAATAAATTAATGAAATTTCTAAATATACTTAAATTATTATTTGGATCACCGAAAATGAAAATTATTTTCGAAATTTAATCTCCGAACAATTAATAAACAACATACTAGAAATGTTTTCAACTTTTTAAAATCAGGTGAGTCTTTTCAAAATTGCTTTTCAGCAATTTACTCATATTTTCACGAATATTATATGGGAACGGAATTTGATGAAATTTTCGGTAAGGTCAGTTTTCCATTGCAATTATGGCATGCATGAATACGTATTTTTAATGATATTCCAAGAACTAATAATGCCATTGAAGGATTGCACAATTCATTCAGAAATATATTTGGTCATTTGAATCCAACTCTTAAAAATTTTATACAGAAAGTAAAATTTGAAGAAAGTTAGTGTTTTAAAAAATTCCTTATGTTGACAAATGGCGAAACCATTAGGAGAAAAAAGAAATATGTCGTTTTTAACGAAAAATTACTAGCTTTTTAATAAACCGCGCCAATAGAAAATCCAGAAATATATTTTGGAATTGGCAGGTTTTATTTATTATTAACAAATCTTTTTCGATTTTTTTCATAATTTTTCGATGTTTTTTATGACGTAATATTTTTTCGACGTTTTCTTTCGGTGTTTTAACGTATCACGCTTTAATGTAATTGCGATAGTTTCCATAAAGTCCGAGGAATTTCCTCATTTTTTCTTTAGAATATAGCTGTGGCCACTCTTTGATGCACTTAATTTTATCTTCATCTATTGATATTCCATTGACTGATACCCTATGGCTCAGATACTTTACATCACTCATGGAGAATTCTTTCACTAACTCAATTATATTGTCTCTATTGGTATCCACACATCTAAATTTGAATAAGAGATACTCACTTTTGGGAGCTTCACGTGTAACTACAACATGTACAGTCTGAGTCTCATAGGACATATACTGCTTACGACTTCTAGAACAGTGCCCTTTCAGTTTAACTGATTTTTTGGGACTGTTGTATCTACATTATCTTTTGACACAAATAGAACAAAACTTGTTCCACTGATAACATCATTATTATCGAGTTGAATGCTATATCCAAGACTCTTTATAATTCGTATCCGAAGAAGTAACACCGACCTCAGTCTGTCCAAAATTTATAAATGACAACTTTTTCACTTGATCACCTAATTCAACCACATGGGACGTTTCCACTCGTGAAGGCACCGTAATATCATTTTTACACGTGATTTTTCTGTATGAACTCTGTTTTTCAATGCATTTTTTCTGAGTCTTGCAGCTTAGCTTTGCTGATAACATTCCCTTCGGCTCCAGTGTCTAATAAGATCTCTTTGTTGTTCTGATTGACCCACCCGTAGCACATTAATCTGTTTCAATCTTTTAGTATGTAACTGCTCTTCTGAACAAGAAAGATTATTCTCTTAATTTTGTTTCGTAACCATCTCTTTCACCGATCTGGCGTACGACTTTTAAGCATTTGAAATATGACAAATGTTCGGTTCTGCCATGCCTCTTCCAGTGTCTGTTTCACTTTCATTACTGGATATGCTAGCTGACTCAACCACATGCACTGATTTAGGTTTTCCGTTTCAAATAAACTTGTCTATATACCCCTTTTTGTTGCATTTTTTGCTGAATTGAGACTTTTTACAGTCCCTGAAAAAGTGACTGCTGCCCTCACATTTCCAGAATCCACTTGTTTCTTTGACAGGATTTCTCCTTCAGTTATAGCCTATCCATTGACCAGATTGTCTTTCTTTTCTGCAGCATTTTTATTATTTCGTTCAATGAGTTAATACGTGTTTTTTCAGTTTTGAAACTTTCCCCCTGGACAGGAAGCCGTGCCTCCATGTTACTTTGGGAAGAAAAGAAATGTTTGTCAATTTATCATCTAAAGCATTCAGAGATTTTCATTTTTGAATTACATCGGCAATGTTTTTCACCATAATTCTTTGAACATCCTTCAATTCACAATTAATTTGAGCTAAATTTCTCGATGTTCTGGTGTCTGTAAATATCTTTTTTGCCTTTTGAATATATCTCTCGAACTCCATAAAAGCATATGGTCTTGATGCAATTTTAAATTTATTGCCATATTCATTGTGAAATTCACCTATAATATCAGTCAACAATGCAAATACCATTTCTTTTGAAAATTCCTTTTCAATCAAGAGGATACAACAAATTCCTCTATCAATTAAGCAATAAAACATATATGGATCACTTTCTATGGCAAAAACTGAGTGAAACAGATTAGTCATTTTTCTAAACAATTGTTTCGCTTGATTTTGATAAACTACAATTTCCCCACTGGAATCTTTATCAAACGCGATTCCCGCAGAATCGTATCCTCTATACTCAAGTCGTTTCTCGGCAGCCTCCAGCTGCAATTTGCGCCGTGTTTCCTGATCAACTAGATCGATCTGGTGATAATCATCTTTCGGATAACACGAATAACATAATCCCATTGCGAATCGATTTATTTATTTTTTTAAATTTAAATTTAATTTCGAGTTCAATTTACCGTAACTTTTTTAAACAAAAACAAAATAAAGACAGGCGAGTTTTTCAATTATTTTTTATTCAAACTAATTTTAATTGTGACAAAGTTACGTATACATTTTTAAAATGCAAACACACACAACAAACACACATTCATCCAATTACAATTCACTTTCTTTTATTTACAAACATGCATTCACCCAATCGACTTAACACACACCACACAATACATATACATGTACACTCATTATTAGCAGAGTGAGAAGAAAAAAATTAAAAATGAGGCTCACAATTCGATTCAAATTATATTCATTGTTTGTTTACTGAATGAATCGATTACGAAGACCGCATTTCCTCTTGCACTAAAAACGCATCATAGTCCTAGTCTTTCTCATTCAATTGACGTTCATTTTTATGTCGATTGGCTTTGTTTTTCTCTTTCCGCTCTCATCAGACTCAATCAAATCATTTATTTAATTTATTTAGTTATTTATTATTAAATTAGTTTTTTTATTTAATTATTTAATTAATTTATTTAATTATTTTAATTGATTAATCTAATTATATATTTTATTTATATTTCACTGGAACTGGCAAAAATGTTCGGTCAAATCAGCAATTCTCCGCTCCACCCCCTGAGCATGCGAATTTCATCATTCTTTGCCAGCACATTGATTATTGCCGAAATATTCTGAGTTACACATTCTTTTTTATCATCTCAAATGATTCCTCTAAAGTTTTAGGCTGCAGCACTTTTATCGCCTTTTGAGTCATATCAAGCCATTTATAAAAACTTAGAGTTTTGGCTCTATTTTTTCAGAACTTAATTCTGGTAATTCTTCAAAAAAATGAATTCTTACTTCTTTCTTGAACTCCTTCGTCGATTAAACATCCTTCTGTCGAATAATTTCATTCACAATGAGGATCCTGACTTTTTTGACCGTAAAACTTTAAAAAAGTTTCTTTGATCTATTTGAAATTCTGTTGATTTTGGCTGTAACCCCACTGCAATTTCGCGAAAAACTGGACATCTTCCTCTAAATATTCCATGAAAAATTCAGCCTGTGCTTCATCTGATAGCTCCAGCTGCCGGATAAATGCATCCATGCACTTCAAAAATTGGTTAGCATTGTCTTCTTTTTTGAACATTTTCGGAGTTTTGGCTGAATCGATTTTCAGGATTTTATTTAGAAGAACTTCGAGTTATTTTGACTGGTGATCCGCACTTTTGGATTTAATCCAGTTCACTTTACAGTTGTGAATATTTAAACAACTTGCATATTAAAATACATTTATATTAGGTTGGTCGAAAAATAATGGCGGTTTTTGAGCTTTATACTTTGTTTATCTACTTTGATATGTATATAAGTTTAAATGCATTAGTGTTAGATATTATTTGAAATCTTAT
>MQRK01205217.1:7068-17887 GCA_001938485.1 Girardia tigrina | reverse complement strand
AAAATTCAGCTCAATTGGATGACTGAAAGTGGTCGAAAAATCAATCGCAAGATTTGTTCCAGACAGACAAACAGACAAACAGACAAGAAAGCAAGCTAATAAAAACGTGGTAAAAAATACTGGCTCTGATTGGTCAAATCAGAGCGAGTAGAATTCGAAGGGATGAAATAAGTGTTTTAATCACTTTATTTTGAATGATGGGTGACTTTTGATTCTCTCGACATCTTGACCGTTAAAACGATTGTCTTTTGATCAGAAATTTTGGATGATAAAGACGAATTGTATTTGATAACAGACAATCAAAAGAGTTGTTAATTTTAGCTCGAAACGATAATATATTTTGCGGAAGTTACTTTCATATTTTTGTGTGAACATTTAATTTTCTGTATTAAAAATTCATTGTAAAAATATAGTTTTGAAATCTGAAATTAATTGAATTTTATTTGAACATCATTTATCAATGAATAATAGTAATTGCTTTGATGAGAAATGTTAGAAAGTACAAAGTAAGTCCAGCACACCAAGACTGAGCTTCTGTATGATTCCTTGGGCCCCTCTGATACCACCGACGGTCTCTAGGGTAACCTGTGGATCGGCTGGAACAATTGGTATTTCGGATGTTCGTTATGATAAATTGTTAAAATTATTAAATCTTTATATATTTGAATATTATAAATTTTTATAAAGCATATAAATTTAAACTGAATTTTAAATTGATTAAATAAATGATTTTAAATAAAACCGGTTTTAAATTAAAATAATTTTTATAATTAACATATTTTAGATATAATTATTAAATTTGTTTTCAAAAATATTTTTTATTATTAAGGAATAAATATATACTATTCTTACATATTGTTTGTTTTAGCTATCAACATATTTTCAATATAATTATTAAATTTATATTTTTCTACTAAATTAACAAAATCTTTATGTAAATAAAGATTTTTTATTTTTAACAAATTTAATAATTACCTGATTCGTTTTTCAAGCAAATATCAGCACCCATTTGTTGGAGTGCCATATTAATGATCAAAAGAATTCTTAAGTAAATTTCCCATATATTAAGATTCAGGAACTGATTTTTTATATTGTGTAATATTTTGTATTAAGATGAACCAAAACATTTTTCCAATTTTTTAAATAAATTAAACATAATTTCACAACAATTAAAATCTTCAAGATTGAAAGTTAGACTATATGAATCGAAGGACTGAATCCACTTGGCGCACTTTGATTTCTCACTGACGTACATATGGAACAAATTCTGAACATGTACTCGGTTATTTCTTTAAAAGGAACCAATGTACTTAGTTTTTTTTAATCTGTTTCGTGTCTTAAATAATCTCATGGTTGAATATTATTTATTTTTACTTGTAATAATTTTATTTATCAATTTCTTTATTAATTCACTTATATTTTTGTTTGCGTTTTACCCTCGTAAAATTCGAAAGTTTTTTTTGGATTAAATAAAAGAAGAAACGAACACCGAGAAAATAAAACTTAAAAGAAAACCCAAGAAGTCATAAGTGATCTTAATAAAAGGAAAATATCTCAAATTTGGCTCACGATAACTTAATTAAAATATTACTATTAGCAATAATAAAGTAAAAATTGAAAATTAAAAACAATCGATTAAAAAACGATCACAAATATAAAATTAAAATTTGATAAAAAAGAAACAGCAATTACTGCTTGGCAAATTACTGAAAGAAATGAATTATTTCTTGTCCAGTTATCGTCAGTGAATTAGTTAATTCATTTGATTATCGCCGTGCACGGAAACAATCAATACTGATCTATAATATCGTTCTTTCCTGTATAATACCAAGTCAGACGAAAATAACCAACCGAGACAAAATTCCTGATTGAAATAAAGCAGAACCACTTCCTGATTATAACGATTCTGCAACACTCTCGTGTTACCAGGCATCGATTTGTGACGGTCAAGAGTCCTTCTCGTGTTTGAAATTAAAAGTAATTGTCATTTTTTCTGGTTAAATTATTGACTTTTACATTCCTGCGAATTTACTCTTTGTGTGATTAAATAACTGCTTATCTCTATCTCTTTCCTTTTCAACTGTTATTTATACAATTATAGTTTAATAGTTTATATTTTTGTATTTATTTCATTAATTAATAGATTACATAATCGAGTTGATAGGATTCTTTGATCGTATCAGCTTGCTTCCGTAATATCCACCTACCAGTAAATTGGTTAATTCGGCTGAAATATCCTTAAACTACTAAAATCGTCAAGATTGTTTAAGTTGCTGTCATAAAGAAAACTCACCAAGGAACGGAATGGATGATAGTCAGATGATGCAAGGCTCAGAGTATAAGCTTCGATTAAGACATTCACCAACATAATGATGTTTCACGAGATCATCGAACCAAACTTGTAGTGTAAATTGGCAATCGAAGGTATCCTGAATAACTACTTGGTCACTGGTCTCGTCATTCTCTCCGACATGGGTCTCATCACAGACGTGATCAAAAATGTGTCAACGATCAAATACAGTTTTCCTGAAGATTGGATTTCCAAGTCGAGAGAGCTCAACATAAATCTCGTCGAAGAATTGAATAATTTGATTCGATTTATGAACAAATTTGGTTCGACTGACAGAAAAGAAAAAATGGTAGTGAGTTTAGCATTTTCAATTCTGGATCACTTCAATGCGGGTCGCGGAGAACTGGTTGCAATGATGAATGTTTGATTATTTCGTTTTAATTTAAATATAATTTTATATAATATAGCGGGTGTGGGAAGGAGTTCAAAAGTGTAAAAACTTTCTATCGTTTCTCAGATTTGTCTGGAGATTTGAAGTTCTTCTTTGTATTTCTTTAGAAGAGCGCGCTTTCGATTGACAAAAGTGGTGTATTTTCTGAAAAGGGCTGAATATCTTCGATCAATTTTAACGCAATAAAATCAACATTGATTGTTTCATCATTTAAAAGCAGCTTAATGTTAATAATGTTTTAGACATTCTACAAAACGTGCAAAAAGGTTTTAATCGAGTATTATTTATGTTTTACTACCGATTTCCTTATTTATCAAGATCCAACTATTGATTTTGTTAGTTTTGGTTGTTAGAATCTATCCTCTTTTCGTCAAAAGAATCAATCATGTGAATAAAACGGTCAACAAAGGATGTTTAAGCAATTTAAGACAGGTCACAACGTATCGTTGAGCTTGAATTTCAATAAATATTTTAAGTAATTTCGGTAGCTTATATTGAATTTTCCAAGATCACGAAGATATCACACAAATGATTTTTATGGAATTTTAAGAATGGAAGACAGTCTAGGAATATCCTTTGACGGATTTCTTTAAAATTCACTGTGAAATGTCTACCTGAAAGCAAATTATATCTGATATTAGCATCATCGTTTTTGAACTTTCTACACTTATTTTGTAAAATACAATCAGAGACTACACTGTTACCTTCAACCTGCCTCTACATTGAATTCTTGTTTGGTCTACTCTTATATTTGATGAACAATCCCAATATGACTAACATTTTGAATGTTGCTTTTATTTTTTGTTCAGTCTTTTTCAGTTGCAAATAAATTTTTTATTTATTTATTCATATATTATATTACATCAAAAACATGCATTTAGTCTATTTTTATAAGATATTTAAAATATTTTAAAGTAAACACGATTCATTTAATAATATATTTTATAGTTTATAATTATAGTTTAATTAATGTATATAATTTAATATATAGTTTATATATAATATATATTTTAATTAATTTAAAATCTAAATTTTACGTTGGCTACCGGAGACCCGTATATTGGTTTACAGCTTATTACTTTTTGAACGAAGAGGAATTTTTTAATGCGGTTTTTTCTAAATATTACTATTAAATTTTCTAGGCCAGCTCTCTCGCTCTCTAGTTCAACTCTATTCAATTTATTACATCAGGACAAAACTGGAGCATGTGGAACAGTGAGAAAAAATCGTTTGCCAAAATCGGATTGCCAAAATTAACTGGAAAAACACGAAAAGGAGATGTTCAATGGTTTTCGTCTTCAGCTCTTCTAGCAATGAAATGGAAAAACAAACGAGATGTCTACATGTTATCGACTGTAAATAGTACAAATTTCTTGAACAGAGGAAAAATTGATAGATCAAACGGAACAGAAATAATGAAGCCCACGCTAGTCATGGAATATTCGAAAAAAATGGGAGTTTTTGATAAAACTGAAATGCAAATATCATTCTCTGCTTCAATTAGGAAAACTTTGAAGTGGTATAAAAAGTTATTCTTTCATATGATGGATATTGCGATATTCAATTCGTATATAGCATACAGAAGGAAGCACAATACTAAAGAATTACAGCTTGCTCAGTTCAAATTGCTTTTGGTTAGAGAAATACTTCAGAGATATTATCTTTCAGAGAGAAATATAGTTGGTAGACCTTCTAATGCTCCTAAACCTTTGAGATTAGTTGCTCGTCACTATCCCGACAATGTTCCACAAGATCCAAAGAGTAGAGATCGAAGTAGAAGAAATTGTATTGTTTGTAGTGCGAAACAAATTTGACAACGAAGTTATTTCATGTGTCTTGACTGTAATGTGCCATTATGCGTGCAAATTGTTTCCGAATTTACCATACAAAGCCTCATTTTGATGTTGACGAGTGATAAAAACCAATTCTAATCAGTAAAATATAATAATATTGCAATATTCATTGAAAACTCTTGTTTGTAGCTCAAAAAACTCATTTTGTAACTCTTATGTAATAAATATTTCTAAGTCTTTTTTAAAAATTTTTTCATGCTGAATTACCTTTGTTACGTCTAAAACTTCAATAAAATTAACATATCTCCAAAACAATTCGGTAGTCAACTGGTAAATAAAAACAAAAGAAACAAAAAATGTTGCTTTAATTTTCAAAGAAAAAATAAATCTGTCATAAATATAAATTTTCAATATCAAGAAAATGTATTAAATTTTTGAAATATTAATTTTATTTTTTTTATTTGTTTCAAAGAGTTAAATTTTTTTAATATTAAAGCAAGTCAATATTTTTCATATCATTAATATTGCGTCATATACTTCAATTTTAACAATTTCAATAAGAATTTGTGACATACTTGTTTCATGATGAGCTTGATTATTGTGTTTTGAGTTAAAAAATTTTATTGGTGGTACACTTGGTACAAGATTCTTTCAATAGGTTTTTTTGAGCTTAGCCTTTGAGTCATGGGTGTACCTACTAAGGGACAGGCATTATAACTTGGTTTGCATATTTTTGAGACTGTTAGTAGGCAAGTAACCTGGTGACGCCTATCTTCTCTCCAAGAATGGAAGGCCGTTGGCTCCAAGGAGTTCATCGGCCCATTACCAGGTTTTTTCTTTCATTCTGTTGGGTGTATACACTCTCTCTTCACCAAGGTTTTTCTACGTGAGAGGGGGCAGTGTTTGATTAACATTCCATTCGATACACCTGATGTGATGATCCTTCCGAAATCTTTTGATTTTCTTGTCGAATTAAACATCATTTATGTAATAATGGAAACTTTTTTAATCATTTTTTTTGTAATTCAACACTCAATTCTTTTATATAATTTTCAATTTCATCAATGTTGTGTAACATGGTAAGAGAATTAAATAAATAATTTTGAATAAAGAATTCTCATATTTAAGTTTTGCAAATTCATAAAATAATAATGAAAACTTTTGAATTATAAAATACAAATAATCAATAAAATTCACATTAATGATCAAAACGAACTTAATACCGAAATATTTCAAACAGAATTCAAATAAAATTCAAAGTTTAGTCAGTATCAATATTTGCCAACAATAATGTATTAAAAGAATAAAAACTAAAATAATATTTCTCATTAAATATATTTTAAATAAATCGTTTTTCAAACTAAAAATAATTCAATTTTAATAAAAATATTTAAAGATTTTGTTGATTTTTATTGTTTCAATTTCAATAGGAATTCAAATATATTTGTTTAAATATTCAGTGAATCTCTGTTGTCAAGGAGACATAGCATTAATATTTTGAATGTTCGATATTTTCAATATTTCTTTCATTCACAGCTATTATAAATCAACGAAATGTCTCAGGAAACTTCTTTAAGAAATATTCTAAACAAAAACATTGATGAGCACAAAGCCGAAATTAAATTCCTTGCAAAAAGTTCTTTGACCAATTTGAAGTCTTGTAACGCATTAAGTAACTCTGTCAAATGGAACGCGTCACAAATTCCTAAAACAAAACATCACTTACAATTGGAGAACGTCAATATCGTTCAAAAACAAATTAGATCTTACGACATCGATGACTTCGCTAATCGAATGCTTTTGTTTTCTGTGGGACCCGATGAAATCATTGAAAGAAGCGAGACTGAAAGGTCTATCAGGCCGCCGATCGTTCTAAAGTCTCTCAACACTAAGAGTAAATTGAAACCTCTCAAGTCTTATTCTCCTTCATTGGCAGATCGTAAACCCAAGAGAGAGGAAGTGATTGACGATCTTATGAGACCGGTCGATAAATACGCTTTTTCTTCGCCAAGATATCCGTGCAGACTCACCGATGAGAAGTCGCCCAATAGTTCTTGCCAAAACGGTAATCAGTCAACAGAATTACTGCCACATTATATTCATCCGCGGTATAAAACGAGATATGACGAGTTGATTCGATTTAGAAATGAAAACATTCGAGAGAAAGATGAAACAGAAATGGAAATAATTAAAGGAACGAATTTGATTAGTCATTTGAAGAAACGTCTTCAAACGGTAAATAAATAAATTATAATTATAAATATATATAAATTATAATTATATATATCTTTTTCTAATAAAATGCAGATGTTTTGTTTGAAAATTGAACTGGATAAAAAAATCGTTTTCTAAGGTAATTTTATTCGACATGGAATTTACGCACAATAATTTACAAAAGGTACTTTGGTCTTTGCCAGTTGTTTCATGTCCCTAAATATCGTCTTTATGCGTATTCAGTTATTTATACATTTTATTTTTAACTTCTTGTTCATGACATATGAGCTGCACGCTATTCATTAACAAGTCTGTTTTCTCATGAAGTCAGTTGATGCAACATGCACTTTTCAAAGACCATAGAATTATACTGTTGGAAAGGTATTTTAGGACAGAAAAAAATTGAAATCATTATTAAACGATTTAATCAAGCATTTTCCACATAACAGATCCGTCGACGATTATGACCATCCTATCGCTAAATAATGCCATCTAATTTTAGAAAATCCTTGTAAATCCTTTTTTACTCATTGAGTTATGTCTTGAAATTAATCGAAAATGCAATCAACGTTATCTATACAAGGTGACGCATACACGAAAAACATCTTCCTGTTTCTTTAAAGCAGAGTTAATACTGTCTCTGCTTCTATGACCACATGATAGATGATATCGTAACTGCTACTACTATTCTAAATTGATACATGAATTCTCTTATCAGGCTTTATCGCTTGCAATTCAAGTTTCATAAATCGTCATTAATTCGTTGAATTTCTTCGTTATCTTATCAAATCTTGAGCTATAAAAGCCCTCCAAAAATAACTGAGTAATATTATGGTATTATTACTTCTTTTGTTAGCTAATTATCTCAAGATAGTCAGTTCTAAAAAGATTCCACCACTTATCATACTTGTTGGTGCACAATTTTGCTCCCAAAATCTTTTTAACTTACGCCATTGAATTACTTACTATTTAGTTTTATTTAGGTTTTTTATAGAAACATTTTACATCAATAAACACTAACCCTAACCCAACTGAACTTTTAACTTGAACCTATAATTAATGTAGTGTTCAATAAAATAACTTAGGAAAAACTGTTTTCAATACTTTACTACTCTTTCATCGATTTCCATTTTCAAATGGGCATTTTGTATTATATTTTGTATTTATTCATCATCATTATTATTATTATTAAATAAGTTTGTATGTGTAATATCTATTCATTGTCATTTACATTTTCATTGAAAAAGCCTTTATATTATTCATAACTCTTCAAATCATTTCCGTTTAGAAATTAGAGAAAATTGCTTCTCTCGCAAATACACCAAACTTTCATCGACTACAAATTTATTCGGAAATTTTCGATGATTTAATTTTAGAGTCATGGATGTTCGGACCCCTGCTATCTCAAATTAAGGTGAGTTACTCTTAAAATTTAGATCACAGATCAATTCGAATTACGAATATAATTTTTATTTCTTTTTTTGTTTATTAATATATCCGGTTTAAAATCAGAATTTCTTTCGTTTTATCGTTTCAAACAGACTTTTTTTCCTTTTAGATCTGTTTGAACGAAAAAATTTCGTAAATTTTTATTATATATATATAATATTTGTAAAATATGGAAAATTCCTGTGATTTAAATTACTAATTTGAAGTTATTATTGCTACCATATCACTCTAATGTGTCAAATGTGTTAATATTCTTGCACGTGATAAATAACAACCAATAAAGTTCACAAATATGTTTCTTTAGATTTAGGATACAAAACGATTTGATATTTAAAAAAAAATATAATTTCCGATGCAATAACACAGTATCAAGTAGATTAATACGCAGAGATATACGTTTGAAAGAAAAATAAATCCAATACTGAATCGAAATATTGCGTGAAAAAAATATATGAAAAATAATAGTAAAGTTACTTGTATTTAGATGAATGGAAAATTACAAGGATAATTCGTCAATCTGATAGGATTTAGCAAGATGTCGAATCAGTTAATGTAAATAGTCGATATGATACAAAACGATAATAAATATTTAGAAACAACTTGAGAAATCACTTTCTTGCCAGGGAGCACCAAAATAAGGATAATCGGTTTAGAACATACTGTACCGCTAATATATAGTCAGATAACTACAAAACATTGAATGTTCGACAGTGGTGAAAGGCATTAGAAAAAATTTGGTAGATGCCATTTATAAAATGTAATATACATTATTAATTATGATCACTTAGAAATCAATTGATTTATTTATTTTTTGAATTTTTAAATTTTAATTATATTTAAATTAATCACAATATATAAGTAAAGGGGGGAGGAAATATGCCGGATATTCAGTCGTCATTGACGAGAAAAGATAAAATTTCTGTTAAAAATCTAATTTCTCATCTGTCTTTCTAATACTGTCTTCCTTTACATATTTTCTTGTTTCATTGACATTCATGGTTAATGGGAGAGAGAAATAGCTGTCAGAGGGTCAAGAAAATTAAAATCGGCAGAAACAACCACCGTCCGGTTCTCGGGGATACTGGATAGTTATCGAATCTATTTATCAAATTGTAAGTAGCGTTTATACCACTTTCAGTATTATCGAATTCCGAAATCATGATTTATCACCACAAAATTTATTTAATATCAAAAATTCACATATTTAAACAAATTTCGCCCAAAATTAATTCATTAAATTTTGAAATTTTACGAAATTTAAACTTTAATTTATTTAACATATTTTTCGAAAATTTTATCATAAAAACTAATTAATTTAAATTTACAATAAACCCTTTTATTAAAAAATTATTCCTTAACATATAATCCGTTAATTATTTATTTTAAAATTTATTCAAACTTATTTCATAAATTTTTTTAAAATATATCAATTGGTATTACTTTAAGCATATTTTAAATAAGTATTTATTTTATCGTATTTTTACTCTACATTTTAGTTTTTTAATTTATTTCTTTTAAATTTTTAAATTAAAAAATAATAAACTATTTTGGCGAAACTTAAATTTAAACTAACCCCTTATACAAATCATATATCCCACCAATACCACGAGTGAAGAAACTTATCAATTACTGTTTGCAAAGTAATTGGAAAATTTTCATCACTTAAATTCTCAATAAACGGTTTCTGTCACAACTTCCATTATTTAAATTCTAAAAAAAAATAATACAGAATTTTTCAATTTTTTGCCTTGAAAATAGTCTCAAGTCGTCATTGATCACTGCACTGGAACAATTTAATTCATGTTTTCAGCATCATTTAATCTCTTCTTGTTCAACGATTCTTCTGCCTGATTTTTCCCTAATACCATCTTAAAATCGCATAATGACTTTCACTGACTGACACAAATAAAGCATATAACACAGCATTTTACGTATTAAGCATAGCTTTAGAAACTTAAAGTCACTTGAGAAACAAAAATTAAATGAATGTTTTATGCATTGCTAGACTCTTTACAAGCTGAGCTCATTACGTTACATTATTCTTTTTATTTGATTTTGCATTTTCTAGTAAAAAGATTTAATTATAAGTAAGTATAGTTATATCTGAATAATTAAAATAATTATAATTATAAAACCAAACATAATTATAAAACCAAAAACAATGCATAGGAAACATAAATTTACTCATAAAATTAAAAAAACATATCATTTTTCAAAAGAATTTTATTACCTGTGCTTTATCCAGGTTCATGTTTACTTTACTAAGTGTCTTCAAATGAATACGGGTAGTGGTGATTGGCAAAATAAATAAATATTGCATAATTACGAATTGACGTGTGATCAAAACTGTTTTAAATTTCTAAAACAATAAGAAACAAATTTTAAATTATTTTTTATAATACTACCCAAATTCATATGTATTCGGACACGTAAAATAATTATTATTAAAAATTTTAAATTATAAATAATATGTACTTTTTTGTATTATAGATGACTTAATTTTATATTTTACGATAATCTAAATACAATTCTAAAATAATTTGAAGAAATCAAATAAAAAAGTTAACTAATAAAAATTTTATTCGCATTTAAAAATTTGTTCTCAAATTCAAAAGAATTCGC
>MQRK01205154.1:4778-15805 GCA_001938485.1 Girardia tigrina | reverse complement strand
AAAAAGTTAATTTGAAATTCCGAAGCAACTTGAATTATTGTTGAAACCATTTGATATCCAAAACATTGTAATGCATAATGTAATCACTATTTTATGGTTTTTGAATTTGTGAAGACTGATTACGATCGGAAACGCCGTGGAAGTTCGTTGTGAGATTTGTCGTGCATTGATAACGAAATGTGAGAATAATAACGGCTTAAAAGAGAAAAGTCTGACGTTGTTGAGACGATTAATTAAATTTTTACCTTTATTTTACTTTTGATTTATTTTAATTAATATTTAATTTAATTTTTTTTTTATTTAACTTATTTATTTAATTTTATTTAATTAATTATATTTAATTATATATTTTATTAATTTTATGGAAACTGGCAAAAAAATAAAAGTTCGGTCAAAATTGGCAAATTCTCCGCTCCAGTTACCAAAGGTTGAAGCTAAGGTTTTAAATTTTAGATTTAGTTCTTTTATTGTAATAATTAGTCTTTGATTAAATATAAATGTTTTATGGTGTCTTGTATGTTGTTTAAGCAGGTTGCTTTGCAAATCTGGAGGGCTGGTTTGTATGTTAGAGAATCTTTTTATTCAAAGAATTTTTGAATTAATTTAAAAAAAATGTTTTTGATCTTTTCATTTATATTTGATGCTTAAGATACTCTTTCATAGAAATATTTAAATAAGTAATAAGATATTTAAAATTAAATAGGTGATAATTTATTGCAGTATCTCTACAAAATTTTGCGGTTGTTAAAACAGAATTACCCCGTTTATGAAAATAAATTAAATTACCTCTTGTTCGCTTTTCCCTAACGATCGGTGAGCACTTCAAAGACAACAAGTAAATTGTTATTATGATAATAGAAAATATTTCTGTAAAGGGGTACGCGGGAAATGAAGCCGAATGTGGCCTGAATGAGGCTGAAAGTCGGCAGGATGGGCTGTCCTAGTTATCGCAGATATATTTGGAACATTATATTCATAGAGTTTATATTCTTTACTTATTTATGATATATATTTTATACAAATATTTGAAAATGTTTTTTTTTATTTATTTTGTTTTTTTATTTATATTTTTTTATTTATTTTTTATTTTTATTAATGTTAAAACAGATATTAAATCAACATTGATCGAATTTCTTTATTTTATTAAAAATTTTAATTAAATAGAATGACAAATATTATTATATAGCTGGTTAATATTTTGATTCTTATTATCTGAAAGCAGGAGCAAATTTAGGGTGGGGCTGTCGGGGTGATCGCTCCCCCCTACACAAAATAATTAGTTTGTATAAATAGATAAAAATAAGTTTAAAATTTGTAGAAATTGAGAAATTATACATTCCGTTTCTTATAAATCGACAAAATTTTTTAAAAATTCATTTAATAATCATTTAAAACTATAATTGGTTCTATTTGGAAGTTTAAACTAACAATAACAAATTTATGATGAGATTATGATTTACAAGATTGAACATAATTCTCAGTGGAAATTATATAAAAATATAAAAACCCATTTATTTCTGGTACTTTTTCTGAAAGAAATTTTTAAAATATTTTTGAATACGAATACTTAAAAACTAAATAATAAATCGCTACAGTTAATGCATTTCTTAACAGTTTTTATAATTTTGATAAAAATATACTTATAAAATAAAGGAAAAAACATTTCAAATTTTTGGAAGCACATTTATGTAATAAAAAATCAAAAATAAATTAAGGAGACACAGAGATGATAGGAAAATAGGTATCGAACCAGATATTCCACTTGCCAATGAAGAAAATTTTAGAGAGCTTCTTCACTATAGAATTAATTGCGACGACTCTACTTTGGAAGAATATTGAAAATAAAGCAATGGAAAAGCGACATATATTAGTAAAACATTACAAAATTAATTAATTGAATGCTGTAGTGGTGAAATTGCTTATATAATATTAGAAAAAGTGAATCAAATCAAATATTATTTCGTAGTCTTTAATGAAACAACAGATTTTACTTATACTTCACAAGTAATTATTTGTCTAAGTTATGTTTTTAAAAAGAAGAGGCGAGAAAAATTCACGTCGTTTCTCGATGTACGTAAATATTTTAAAGACAAATCTAAAATCTTTTGAACCCAAAGTATATGGTAAAATTCTTGGGAAACTTACTCTTGAAAAATTGATAAATATGGATGGGATGAATATTTTAAATTTAGTATTATTAAGAACACCAATTTGACTTTTCATATTTTTATTTACACAACAATTTGGATTGTCCTTTAGACCATCTTTGTCAAAGCTTTCGTACATTTGCATTCTAAACTAAATTGATTCATGAATACATTCTTATTATTTTTAGCAAACGGAAATAAATAATTTATTAAAATATTTACTCCAAACTGATTGGATAGAAATTAAAATGTTTATTAATTATTTTAAAAATATTAATTTGATTTATTTATTAAAAATTGTGAAAATTAATTAAATTATTTAAAATTTTACCATTATTTTAATTTAAAAATAAATTTAAATATTACATATTTTTAGATAATAAGAATTCAAATATTAATCATCCATCTGGGTAGGAGAAAGACAATTATAAATCAACATGCAACAATCAAACACAAAACATTCAAAATATTCCTCACGGGTATGTTGAAATTTGTATATTGAGTTCAGTATTTGGAAATGTGTTTTTCCCTTTCATATGTAAAATTGGTATTTTGGATGTTTGCAATGAATAGTTATTCTAGCATAGTTTGTATTTTAAATTACAACATAAGATATTAAACGACTTTTAAAATTTTAAATCTTTTAAAATTTTAATATTAAAAATTTTAATAAATTAGATGATCTTTTAAGTTTTTTTTAAATTGATTAAATAAATGTTGTTCTTCAAATAAAATCATTTTAAAATTAAATTAATTTTTAGATAAATCATTACATAAATTAAAAAAGTAGAATTTTTAAAATAAAATCTGAAAATAATTTTAAATAAAAATTTGTTCGAATTATTGTTTATTAAAAAGACATTAACAAAAATTTATCAATTTAGCGAGATGTCAAATTATGAAAGCTTAGCTGAGACAATTCAAACTGTGATGAAAACAAATATGTTGTGATGCCAGTAACCGAACCAAGTGGCGGCGACCAGCACTTCTTATATCTTTACTCTTTGATTCGAATTCGTATATTTTCTTCTGTATACATTCGATATCCTTAGCTTTCGAGATACCTCTCAAAGCTATTTCTCTCTTTACTTCTCTATCATCTACGGCGTTAGCATATGCTAAGTCTGATATCTCTTTTTTTCCTAATTTCTTTTCTACTAGTTTTCCAACTAGTTCGTCTATTTTCCGGAATACGGTTGAGGGGTCGTTTGATCCAACTTTTATTTCAACAATTTCCCTCATTATCTCCAGAATGTTCTTTTCTCTGGTACATGCAGATCTCATTTTTGTTTCCCATGTATCTCCCTGTGCATTTTCGTATTTGTTTATTGCTTCAGGAGTCATGAATGCTGTCACCAGCAAGACTCTTCTTTCTTCTGAGAATCTTATGATATTCGCATATCTACCGAAGCTCTTTAAAAACTCCTCAACTTTTGACTCAGATCCGTCAAATATTTCTGGACCTCTAATGTTCGGAGTCACGTGGTCGTTGGTCACCATATTAAGAGCATTAATTGAGTTTCCTTTATATTTATTATCATCACAATTTGAATTGTCACTACAACAATTATCCGTAAAACTTGCGTAGCTCGTCATCGTTCTTGATTGATAATCTTTAATAATATTCTTTAACGTCTTATTATTCAGACAAATTTAAAATACAATTTAATCATTACAAAAATAATTTATACTTTAAATTATAATTTAATTATTACAAAAATTATTTATAATTGAAATTTAAAATAATTTTTATTTATTTTAAGAAATTATTATTAAAATATTATTTATGAAATATTAGTTTAATTTTAAAGTGATTAGTTAACTTTTAATAATTGATTAAACAACTCAACGTTTTAAAATATTTAAGATATCATTCTTCCATCTGGAGGGGAGAAACACAATCCTAAAACAACATACCAAACAACACACAATAAACACCATTCAAAAATATTTCTCACAATCAGGTTTCAATTTCAAATCTTTTTTTACCATTAACAAGATTATTTCAAAAGAAAAACTTAGACTTCTGCAATGAATCAAAACTTTTAAACAATAAAATATCCATAAATATGGGAAAATGTTATAATATTTGTGAGTAAGAATAGTTACGTAATTAATAATTGTTTGTTACTACCTGAAATAACCAAGATTACTTACGTAATAATTATTGTGTGATTGCTGATGACATTGATTGTATAAAGTCAGTTTTGATGCTGAATGTATGTTGATAGTATGTGTGTTTGAGAGTGCAAACCAATGAAAAGGCTTTGAAAATGTGAGTCATTATAACATCACTATTTTCCCCATTAAATAGTCGAGACTATGAATATTGTGTTAATTAATAAATCTTAGAATAGGAATTAGTCATTTTATTTTAAATGGATAACAATGTTAATAAAGAATTTAATGAAATATTTACTAAAGTTTTAATTCTTCGAGAAAAAATTGAAATTCCTGTAAAATTTCCAAAATTAACGAAAATTTATATAAATATAAAAAATGTTCCACATTCTTTTCCAGGAGATTTATTTATATTCCATTGCTCGACTTAGCAATAACTGGTTTAAAACAAGATTTCCTTATCATTCAATTTTTTGATTCGCCCCCCCCTAGAATCATAGTCTAGATCAGTGGTGCGTAAACTATTTTGTTGTACGACCTTTCATTCTGTATCAAATTTTGTTGCGACCCCATGGTAAATAATGGACTTTTTTCAATCAACAGCGCAGTTACAGTGAAATAAAACACAAATTTTTTTAAGAACTGTTTTATTTTTGTATATAGTGATATCAATGGGTTGATGGTATAGTTTTTTATTTAGGCATACATTTAATGAACAACTTTTCATAACAATATCAATTAATGAGAAGAGTAAGCTTACAAAGGGCTTATAATTGTGTCTATATTTATATTTTAAATCACAAGCCGTAGGTCGTCCTGTAGGTCCAATCGAGATTGGTATTTTGTTTAAATTGCCACTAATTTAGAAAATCTAGGTTCGCATAAAGTAGGTTAATGCAAATTGGATCAAAATTTTTATCGTCTTCTTTTAATCAGTGCATTCGTTTCCAATTGTTAACCACAATTTTCTGCAAGTCAAGGACTTAAATTGAACTCGCAATATTTCGTCGTTTGAAATATCTATTAATTGTTCTTTATCAGTTAAAGTGATATTGGAATTTAAAATATCAAACTAAAATGAGTCGCAAATCCAACCTAATTCTTTATTTTGAAATTTTTCAAATCTTTTCGCAAATTTTTCTGTCAGTTTAAATTAATGTTCAGAAATCATGTTTTAAATAACTTTACATCGATATTACTTTCTTTGGCGAATTCTGAAAAGCACGGAACATTTCTGTATTATTTTGATTTTTGTATTGATAAATAAATTTCTTCGAATTTGGAGACCCCAAAAATCTGTTAGCGACCCCTAGTTAGCGCATCACTGGTTTAGATCCACCCCTGTCACAACGTAAATTAATTTAATGTTTAGATTTATTTCAGATTTAATATCGCTTACAAATTATTAATGAATTGTTTAATTTAACTTAAATTTTTAAATGACTAAGTAAAATAATATTTTGGAAAATAATAATTTGATTTCGACCAATGACATAAATTTAAAAAATATATATTTTAGTGTCAAATCGATTGATTTAGATAATTTGAAATATATATTTACATATTTGAACGATGTTCATGAATGAAAGATCTACTACGGATTGTCCAAAAATGGTCTAAAGTGTATTTCCAATAACAGTTATAACCAATGTGTGAGTTCTCTCAACGATGTGGTATTTTGATCATTCACATGCTTATTCACAAGTTAATATGACTATAAATAACTTTAATAGAAAAACAAACAAATAATTTATAAAATCAATGACACTTCTTTGAACAAAATTCTCTGATCATTTGCTGATACGGCAAATAACCTCCGTAGATTGACAAATTGTCGTCAATCATTGCTTTTCCCATATTTTTTCGTTGCTGAATCCATTGCTCATACACCGTTTTCGGAGTTTCATCTGCGTCCGATAGACCATATTTTAGAAGTAATTCTTTAATTCTTGCTTTTGTGTCAAGAACTGGTTTGGAAGTTCCCCCAGTTTTAGTTATAATTTCTCCATATTCACCTCGACTGTCCAAAAGATCACTATTGTCATCTGCTCCATGAATTTCTTTCCATTTATTAACCCGTTGTCGTCGTCTAAAGAAAGAAGTTTATTTATTTGGATTAAAATGTAAGAAAAACTGTTTTCTTTTCAAATTTTAAGATAAACTTTGTACAATTTTCGAAAATATGAAATTTGGTCCGAAAATAAAATTGATAAAAATATTGGGTGGGTTTTGACTTTGTTTGTACCATAGCCGTTGGGCCATGGGTGCACTCAATTATTCACAGCCATATGGCTTGTATTTATATATTTTTGAGTATCTAAGTAGGCAAGTAACATAGTGGTGTCTATCTCCTCTGTAGGTATGGATGGCTGTAGGCTTAAGGAGCTCATCCGCCCTTTGCTAGGTTTTGTTTTTCATCGTGCTAGGTGTCCACACACCCTCTTCCCCCAGGTTGCTCTGTGTGAGGGAGCCGATTTAGTCGCCAAACATTCGATCATGAGACCGGTATCACAGGTTTAAATGGTACCAGTAGAAGACAGCTTGCCTGACCTGACCTGTAGTCTAGGGCCCCGCGATTGAAATATCGGTTACCCATATTAGTACTAATGAAAAGTAAATTTAACAATTACAATACATAATATAATAGATAAAACAATGAAATTTATGCAGAGACAAGATATATTAAATTTAAATTATTCTGAAAATTTCATCGAATTCCATGCATTATTACGGTGAAAAATCACATGGAAGCATATCTTGAGTTGCTTTTAGATTTGCTTTTGAAAGCATCAAAGATGGACAACTTTGTGCAGTGCGCGTGAAACGCTTTCATGCTATGTTTGGTTGACTTGAAGTAAACAATACTTTTATTGTTTCCCGCAGTAAGACTCATTCAGATCATATCTGATTGAACGTTTCGATGTTTAATAAAAAATAATTAAAGCAATTATAAAAAGATAAAATAAAATATAAATTATAAAAAGATAAATAAAAAAGATAAAAAAAATTATTAATATTTTTTTAAAATAATATTGTAAAAATTAAATTTATTTCAATCAAGTTTTGAAAAAGGAAGCAATGATTTCCTTGCTTCTATAGACCGCACGCCACTGGCTTGCGGTCGATATCAGTAAACAAATATTGACTTCCAGACCGACGGATATTTAAAATGTATAAAATAATTCAAAAAAATTAAAATAAAGTGGCAGCTCTCTAATGTGAACGTGAACACAATTTATTTTGATTTTTCACCGTAAGTGTTCCATTTAGAGAGCGACCACTGTACTACCTTATGCCTACTTGGACAAATGACTTAAATACTTCACGTTTTTTAATTGATAGAAAACTTATAATAGATGAGAAAATTACTATTTAAAATAATAATAAAATATTATTTCAATGGTCATAGTATTTTAAATTATCCGCTAGTGACAAAGTTGATTAATTTGTTATTAATTTGGATGTCTTAATAATGAAGAGTAATTATTTATTAAAATTATATTATATTATTAAAATTTTGAAATAAAGTTAGATTGTCTGTGTCAGAACTGCTAATGTCTCCAACATGATAAAGATCCCTGAAAAGATGAATCGAAGTGTTTGGTAGATATTCTGCAGAGGTAGAAATGTCTATTTCACATTTTAAAATTTCAGAAACTGATTTTGATGAAACTTAAATTGAGATTGTTGAAAAGACATTCATAAGTACCATATTTGCTACTTTGTTATTGATAATTCAGTGAATAGCAAATGTCTGAGAAAGAAGTGTTTCAAATACTATATAGATTAAGTAGTTTATCGACTAAATAAAGCATTAAGAAGGTTTAATTGCAAAAGATATTGAAGCTGGGCGATTCGCAGTCGAGACAACTCGAAAAATAGTCGATTGTGAGGACGTAAAGGTATCCGAGAAAGATGCGTGCAAAAATAGTTCAAGAAATTTTTTTAAAGAGATTTAAGCCTTAAAGATGGTTGTTAAACAACTCAAAGTAAAATAAGGTCGCAATGTGCCTGACCAACGATTTATATTTTCGGCAGAAATTTTTTACGTTTTGAGATTTTGGTTTTCTATGCTTTGGCTCATAATCTGTGCACAAAAGTAAATTTAGTACGATAACCGAAGGTCCAGTTAAAAGCCTTCTATTTTTCAAAGACGAAAACCAACCGAAAATGATTGCTGTTACAGCATGATGATCAATGTCTAATGTGATTAAGTACAACTTTTTAAAACCATGTCAAACCATCATAGCAGAGTTCTACTGCGAGGAAATCAACAAAATATGCCAAAACTTGCCTCAGCAGCAGCTATTACTGGTATACAACTATATTATTACCCTACTTCCCTACAACAACCGTCCGCAAGTTTCACAAATCGCCGTCCAAAAATTAAATTACTATAAAAAAAACAAAGAGTAACAAATCATTTCGATGGTGGAATAAATCGACTCTTATCTTATTACAAAAAGTTCGACTATTTTGATAAAATCTGGCAAGTATAAAGAAAAATATGATAATCTAAAATTTACCAATTTAAAACCTAAGAAACTTATCTGACAGTTTAATAGAGTTATAAATAAATTAATCAAGAAAAAGTAAATTTGAGATGCTATCACTAAAAAAGAAAAGCTGAGTTCGGACAAATGTCTAACATAAAAATGACATTTATAAATTATACTACTTACCCAAATAAACGATCATATGAAAGTCTTATGAAGGTTAGTAACATAACACGTTTAATAAGTTACCGTCCTCACTAAGAAAACAAATTTCCAAATAGCTATTTTTATAACACAACCAGCTTAACGTATGTAGGTATCTTTTTTAGCGCAATTTCCATCCTGACAATTGCGATTATTAATTGGTTATTTCTGTGTGGATGGATGGATGTGTGTCCGCAGCTTTAAGTCGTATCTCCTCCTCAACGAAGCAATATCGAGGGCTAGTTCCAAAAGCAAATATGTTAAGCAAGTTCGGAGGATGATTGTGGGCCAAAAAAATTCCAGGATTTCCTTCCTGGATTTCCCGGAAAAGCCAAAAAACCTCGAAAAATGAAGTTTTAGGCCTATATCTCGGCAACCACACCACTTAGCGACTTGAAACATTTACCAATCGATTCCTGCAATAATTTAGAACAATATTGCCGAAGAAAGTATTCAAAAATATCTTTTCGTTCGGTCACAAAAAATTAATCATAGTCAAATACTGATATAAACGTTTTAATAATTAATAGACAACTATTAATTTCATATGGATTAATTAATTAATTTTATATGGACATTGTTTACTTGATGAAGTTGCTTTTTAGCGCAATTTACGAAAATTAAACTCCTAGATTGACCCTCTTCTCCTGAATATAAGTTTTTACTTGTGCGGATTATCGTAATCCGATCGAATTCGGTATTTTTTTCATGGAGGTGCTGTCGGATTATCCAATATTTGAATTAAAGGCAGCAACAACAAACAATTTTCTAAAATTCATTTTGATTAAAATTCGATTCAAATCCGCATAATTAAAGTTTCTTCAAGGATTCAAATCGGTAAGTGAGAATGAAACGAAAAAAAAATCGTTCGGTCACAAAAAATTAATCATAGTCAAATACTGATATAAACGTTTTAATATTTGGGCACCGAATAACATAAGGAAATTGCGCATAAATTGTCACTAGACATTTTATTAACTTGTTTAACATAATGTTTATTTCACTCCACACACTTCCGCAGACGAATAATCAACTCAAAAAACGCATTTTTGAAAAATTATTGGGGGACATGCGGCAAGGAAATCATCTACGACAACCTTCAAATCGGAAGAAAAGAATTCAAATTTGTGGAAGCAATCAAAGCAATCATATTTACTCGGTGGTTTACTCTAATCTCCAAAGACCTTTTAATGTCGAAGGATTCTTTCTAAATATGTGATTTAATGAAACCAAATTTTACTAAAATAATTTAATAAAAGCCAAATGAATTACTGAAATAATACTTTTCTTCTTCGATCATCCTTTGTGCATCTTCTTTCTTCTTTTTAATTTCATCATTAATTTTTTGCTGTCTTGTCTTTTGCTTTAACCACTGATTCAGCTTTTCAGTTCTAAAATATTATTTGTCATCTCCTAAAAAATTTCAGTGGGTCTTAAGTCTTACTTAATAGCGACTCTTTCTTCTTCATTCAATTCCTGATTTTCATCTGATGAAACAGGAGCTGAACTTCTTCTGTGCCAGTTTCTTTTGGGAGCATTAAATGATGAACCCAAATACTCTCCAGGTGGCAGAAGTTTCTTTATTTGTAAGATAGAAATAATTCGAGTATAATAAATTTATTCATAGTACTTCACAATAAAACTGAGAAGCTGGGCCAATTTTCCATTTTGGTAGTGATGAATCGAACATTTGAAACGCCATCATCGGTGGATTGAGGAACTTTGTGTCTATATTTTTAGCTCGTTGTTGCCAACGAAACATAAATAAATGTCTTTCACAACTTTTATGGCCATATTTATTAGCAAGCGTCATGGGAGTGAAACCATTGGCATCTTTCAAATCGATATCGGCACCTTTGTGAAGTAATAAATCTATTATTTCACTTTTGTCTTTAGCTGCAGCTAGATGCAAAGGAGTCCTTCCTAATTTGGTCTTCCAATTTACGTTGGCTCCTTAATGAAACATTATGTAAAAACGAAATAATTGATAATAATTTATGGATGAATTATGCTAAATAAATTTCATTTGCTAAAATTCATTATGATGAAAATTAAAAAA
>MQRK01205145.1:24384-38313 GCA_001938485.1 Girardia tigrina | reverse complement strand
AGATCAAAAGGTATCAAAGTACAACTGGGTCACTATGACCCAGAAAACACGTATGTGTCATTTCTCTATAATTTCATTCGCACAGCGCGTCTCTGACAAGCAAAGCACAAGAGACTCTCAATAAAGTTATGTTCCACTATCCATTGAAGCATTTCTAGAGGGTGGTTGAAATTTGACCGAGGAAACCATGTGAGAAGATAGCGAAATCATTGCCTTGGGTCACTATGACCCAGAAACACGAACAAGGGTTAACAAATAAAAGTTTCAAAAATGTATTCATTTGCATTTTCGTCAGAATATATTCCGAACCTAACGTATATTATACATTTGGAATCAATAAAATCGCCGTCGAATGTGACCGACTCCGTTTTTTGTATTGTTGGAGTCTTTCTACTGTATCTTCCCAATAAAATGTCCCATAATTGAAGTGCTATACAGTGAAAGGATAAAAAAGAATAATTGAATTTTTAATATCTGTACATTGTCAATATTATTTCGGTACAAATGTTTTATATTTTTAATTTAATATAATATTCATTCTATTATAAAATGCTTCTATTCATTTCCTTTATAAAAAGATAATTAATATAAATTCTAATTCATGAATAATTTAAATTGGAGTTCAAAAGCTTTTTGAAAGCGGTTTGATCAACAATAATATTTTATTAATATTTTATGGTTAGAGCAAAACATTTATTATATGATATTAATATGATATTATATTTTAAAATAATAATAATTAATAATTAAATTCATTTTTTTCAATTAAGTTTTGATTATATTTCTACATAGTATTTTTACAAATTTTTGTTCCGCTATTTTCGGATAAATTGAATGAGATTGTTTTTTTTAAGAGATTTTTCAAAACGCCCTTTAGATTATTTTCCTCTTCATTTGAGACAGTAAAGCTGTATTTGTATTGTTCAAGCAAACTTTTGATTCACCTTATGAGAGATTTTATTCTGAATCATTGCTCATCTTTATGTACTAAAATCGAAAAGTAAAGCAGTCTCAATGTTTGATATTTTAAATTAATTAAATCAAATTAAAATGAAAATTTTAAAAATCAAGTGCTCCTTTATAAGATTAATTTTATTGCAGATGTGAATCTAAGTTAGTGTAAAGAGTGAAAAAACTGAAAACTGATCCTGGAAAAATGATGAAGTTCTATCCTTTCAAAAGTTACAATGATCCAAAACTCAATCAATTAATCTGTGAATGTTCTCTAATCAGTGTTTTGAGATTATCTTCATTTGTCAGATCTATTAACACGAGTTATGACTGCAGTGATATTAAAATTTATATACAAGATTAACTTCCTTTGAAAGTCAGTTTCGATTTCATTGTAAATAAGTTACCGAACTGGAATGTCACAAACCCATTCTAATATTTACAATATTACATAAAAAAAGTATTTTTGGAATATCTAGTGAGTGTGGTACAAGAAAGAAGAAGATATGAAGAGCACCAAAGTCATAAAAGTACAATTTTCTTAGAAATTAGACATTTCAGAAAAAAATATAGATCAGTACTCACTGCGATGAGTGACGTACAGCGCATTTTCTATACGTAAGCCTACGAGTGTAAAACTGCGAAATTTAGGCCATTTTTAGACATTTGACCTTGACTGACTTTGAACGACCTTGGTTTACTATAGCTGTGCAGATTGCTGTTGACGAGACCTATCCAATTTATATAGTTTTTGAGGTCTTGGACGCATCCGGTACCCGTAATTTGCTGTGAAAAACACATACATACATATACGGACATGATGAATACAAAACCGCATTTTTTTCATATGAGAAAAGGCGCTAAAAATAATAAATATTTATTTGAAAAGTATGTATGTATAAAATGTATTAAATAAATTAAAATAAAAGGAAACACAAATAAAGTTGCTGAAGATTATCAAAGATGGTGATCGAAAAATGTCCAAAGTTGATTTTACAAAAAATGCTTAAACAAATATCTCGTCTAAAATTTTCAAATTATTATTCACTAGTTTATATATGCATATATATTTATATATACATGTTTCGTCATTACGGCTTCGTCAACTGTGATGTTTTTTCAGAAGTTATTTCACATGTCGTTTATAACTTCAATAACCTCACAAATGATGATGACGTGGAGGCAAAACATATATTCTTGAATAAAAAATTATTAAAGTGGTGTATTTTATTTTCCGTTTTTATTAATTCGTTGCCATTTCATCTATATTATAAATATGTATATACACCTCCAATCATATGTTATGAGCCACATAAAAAGTTTTTAAAACCTCTTTAAATACAATAATAAACGTTTCATTCAAATATACTTTAATCTATAAATCAATTATTATAATATTGTCATTAATTGAAAAAAAGCTGCATTGAAATATGGTATTAAGAGCATTGTGGAAACCGTCGCAACAATTTGTAGTTTTTGGTGTTTGTTCACCAGCAGAATCGAAATGGTTCCAGCATCTTATTGGAAACTGAGGAGCTCTACCAAGAGCACCCTTGATATAAGTTTATAAGAAATATGTGAGAATTTCATTGTACATATCCTCATCAGGGAATGTTGCAGCAAGAATATCAAAAACATTCCTGACATCAGTATCCGGCACAAAAGTCAAAGCACAAAGTGATTTTAGCCTACGTTTGATGTGAATGTTGCTTTCATATTCATTCTTTAATCCAACAGTGTTGACTTTTCTGATAAGAAGTTGACAGAGGTGAAAGTAGCAATTTCTAACATCTACATCGTGAAATGCGACTTTTGCAGCATTCATGCATGCCATTTCAAAATCAAACAAGATTTTTCTTGGTAACAACTGCAGCAGTAGCTGTTTAAGAATTTGAAACACCATGCGATAAGTTTCTGTATCCTTTTTTTGCAAAAGAAAGTAAATTTTTTTAATTTGTGTTGAATTGTCTTATTGTCGAATTAACTTTTACTGTGTGGAATGAAAAATATGTCGAATTAATAAATGTGTCGAATTAAAATTTTTTGTCGAATTGTCATGGAACCTATAGTTTTCTCTACAACATGCAACTTGCCACAACCTTTTGCACTCATCATGGACCACACCATCACCTTTGTAGGGAATTTTACTGTGAGTCTTTTGGGGATTGGCAAGCAACTTTCACACCAGACACGAGGCGTAGATGCTGCGTCACGCTGTAAGGAGGACTCGTCTGAAAAACAAACATTTTACCAATCATCTACACTCCAACCAGCATGATTATTGGTCTACTGGAGACGTTAAATAATTATGTTGAAGCAGATTGCTGAAAAGTAAATGCAGAATTACAGGGTGGCCCAATAGGTACGCAGCCTCTAATTTTTGCATATTCTAAATCTACTCGTCAAGACGAGTATTTTGATATATAACATGTGAGGTGTAAAAATTCCAGAACTTGACCTTTTTGCGCAATAAAGGTCAAATTTTRAAACTCAGAATTTTGTTATAAAAATGGATTCATTTTGTGGATTTTTTAATGCTGATTAGGAATATATGGTTATTTTTCTCATAACACTTATGGTTCGAAAGTTATACGATTTATAAAACTTTACATTTATTGGTCAATGTTGAAAAAATTGAAAGAATAATGTAATAAATAGAAAAATAATCAATGTTTGAATGAAAAAATATATTTGAATAAACGATGCTACATTAATAAAGTAGATGTTCAAAGTGCTTTCCTTCGGTCGACATTCAATTCAAAAATATTTGACATTCAATTATATGGAAATTTATTGATAGTCTAATTAAAATTCAAATGAGTAGAGATTTATGTTACAAACAATTAGTTGCTGGGTATGCCCCTAGACAAAAGCTTCTTAAGTATTTTAGATCAGATGAGCGAATTTTAAATTATTATTAGACGTTTAATAAAATGGAAATATTAGAATAATAACGTTATTTAGAACACAATTATGAAATGCATTAGATTAATAAAGTTTACATTCTTTTGTGTTTTTGTATTTTTTGTTTTGTAAGAAAATTAATTTTTGTTGTCTGTACCACAACATCAGGACCATATCAAATGGGTCCACTTATTTGTACATTAATCAATGGAATCCATATCTAGAATGCATCTTAAACCTTTTATTTGTGTCTTGATTATTTGAGTCAGAAAAAAGAAAATTTTAAGAACGTGCTGTTAATTTTAGATGACTACTCTATTAGGAACAGCAAAATGATTTTCCACGCTTTTATTTATATCACAGTTTAAATTGATTTTAAGGCACTTCTCAGTTAAACTTTCGGAATTCGACATCCAGCCAAATTGATAATAACCCGTTTTAAACAATTATTCAAACAAATTCCCATTTTATACATTTAAAATTTTTCAATGATTTTTTTTTAAATTTTTGCTTTAATAATTTCTTAAATAATTTTAACGTAAAATTATTTTATTATTTAAATGATTTCATTTAAAAACATTTATTTAATCGATTTAAAATTGTTTACTTTATCAAACTTAATAATTTCTTTTCAATAGTTTATAATAGTTTAAGGATATCACGAACATCCAAATTGCCATTTTTCCATCTAGAGCACATATCCAAACTCAAGATACGTAATTCAACATACCAATTTCTACATAATAAATTTAAAATATTCCTTTACACACTCAATAGTAATAAATATTTAATTCCCTATTGGCAGTTACAAGTATCATATATTGAAAAAAATATGGACGGAATACGATCTGGATTTTCGTGTTTATTATAAATTTTGATAAACAATCTGACGTTTAGGAAGACAAATTCAAAGACAGTGTTTTTTTACAAGTCCGGATTGTTTACAGGACACAAAAATCAAAAATGATCAATACATTTCGCAAATTTGGATAGAAAACCATGCAAATTAAAGATTCTTTGCTCTCTCATATTCGGCACGGATAAAGGTTCTTTTTGGATCTTTCAACGTTAATTTAGAACACAAATAGTTGGACACTGGAATGCTTTTAAACCACGCTTAGATAAATAATTTTCAAAATAAAATCTTTACAATTATACGTCATTTGAATACTAAATAACATTAAGTTGACCACAACTTCGAGAAATTTATTTTAAAATATAAAATAGAAATTTTTTTATATTTTAAAAATTTATAATAAAAAATAAACTTATTATAAATTTAATAATAAATTAGTTGTACACAAAATATATATTTAAACATTTATTATTTTCAATAAAATATAGATTTAAATGTTTTAACTCAATTTCGCCGCGGTAGCTTCCGGGCCCATAGGGACGCGGGTAATTCTGCCAGTAGAAGAATGAACAGAAAATAATAATACAACTCATTGTTCGTTTTATTTAATTGATGATTGAAATTACTTTGTCGATTTTAAAACTCGGTAACGATTCGGAATTGAAATTCAAAATCGATTGATAAGGAATCTTAATAGGACCAATTTTCTTATTGCAATTATCATTGATATTATCTGAATTTCGTAATAAATTTCGCTGATAATTTCGATGACAATTCAAAAACGCGAACCAAACGCCACTAGAACTTTTTATTAATATTAAAACAAACGATTTAGCAAATCTTTCTAGAATTTTTTAAGTACAACAAATTTTCCAGTCAAAACTAAATTAACTTTATGAGGGGTTAGTTTAAATTTTCGATTTGCTTAATAAGTTAATGTTTTAATTTAAAAATTTTGCAAAAATTAAATAATAAAAGCAGACTTTAAAATCAAAAAAAGTTTAAAGTTGATATATTTCAGTGGGCAGTTTTAAAATAAAAATTTTAAAAGAAATAATACAATAAATAAAAGTTTTTGCGTAAGTTTATATATCAAGCTGTTACAAAAGTTTTTTACGAAATTAAAAAGTTTTCTATAAATTAATTTTAAAATTAGATGTTATATAAATGTAAAAAATCAGTTTTATTGTGTTTAGAATATTTTTTAAAAAAATACAGAATAATAAATATTTTTTAAATTTTATAAGTTGATTGCATCTTATTTAAATGAAATAAATTAATTTTATAGGTAATAAAATTTTTAAAAGCATTCTAAAAATAATAAGAAAATTTTAATTAAAAATAAAAGTTCAAAAATATATCATCGAATATAATAAATTATTTTTAAAGTTTCTACACATTCATTGAATTTTACTTAATGGAATAAATTAATTTTATTTGTCATTTAATTTTTAAAAATGCATTTTAAAAAAAAATTTGAAAAAGTAAAAAGTCAAAAATAAGTTATATAATATAATAAATTATTTTGAAAGTAAAATAGAATTTACAAGGCGAGTTGAAAATTTTAATTAACGAAAATTTGTTTGAAAATTGGGAGTTGTCATATTAATAAATGTTGGTGTTAAAAATGATTTCTGATATTGATGTTGCAACAACTTCCCACAAACTTTTTTAATAAAATTTTGAAATTCCAAATAGATAGTTTTTTTTTAATTAATTTTTTATTTACATTTTTTAAAATTCTCAATTCGAAACAAAACATAAATATAAAAATAAAAATTTTGATTTTATTATTTATTTATTTATTATATAGTTTTGGTTTCAGACATGTTTCCAGTAATTTCCTTTATATATTTATTTTATTTGTCTTAAATTTCAATTTCTATTGCGATTAAATTAGTTTTTCTTCTACACAATTGTTCTTCTTCAAGAAATTAGATTGTGTTTTTATCTATCTTCAGGAAAAAGTGACTGTTGAAATTTGTCATTAATCAACTTTAATAATTCTTTTCAATGAAATATGTCACTTCTGACTCATCTTCGGTTGAGATATATCAATTCGTATATAAATTCATATAATTTTGACAGACATTAATGGTTTTGATGGAATTTTTAATACCGTTTTTAATTATTCTGTGATCAAATTCACAGTTATAAAGTGACCAACGTAGACTAAAGGTTTTTTGCGGCAATATCTCTTGGATTTCATTTTAATTGTATTTGGTTTCGTTGTTAATTACTAAAATAAATAAAAATTTATTTATATAATTATGATATTTAAATAAATATTTAAATTTTCATTCATTCTAAATTCAAATTTATCAAGATTAATAATAACTGTATTATCATTATATTTGCATTAAAACTTTTATTTATATTGTTTGTGTTTGATTTACAAATATCATATTCTGATTTTAAATATTCAGTGATTTTGTTGTACCTTACAGTAGTGGCCAAGAGTCTTTATCCCTTCCTTAAAATGTGTGAAAAAAATAATTTTCATTAACTACTTATTATTTTTCTTTGTTTTATCACATTAATTGCATTACTGGCGTTGTTTTAAATACCTTGCAATTGTTTCTATCACATGTAAGTTAAAATTGTTTAGAAACATTAGTATTTATTAATTTAGTGCATTGCTAAATATATCAAAATATCTTCTATTTTTTAGGTAATGAGTACCTCTACATCAATTTCAATTGAGAAGCGTGCCAAGCTGTTTATTTTGAAAGAAGAAGTACATACTCATAAAGCTATTACTGAAAGTTTGGGCATTCATTTCAAGTATGTGTCTTATATTCTCAAGAGATATGCTGAAACGGGTTCTGTTCACGATCAACATCGTTCTGGCCGTCCTCGGAAATCGACTCCAAGGGATGACAAACTCATTAGAAGAGCAGCAGTTGTGAACCCATGGATCACATCATATGACATTCTGAAGGAATGTACTTATTTGAGACTACTGATTTCTGATGGTATATTACTCGGCCAAATTGGTTTCATCAATATTTGCTGAAATACATTTAAAAAACCTTTTGTTTATCTTCTTTGATGAAATATGAGTGCGTCTTAAATGCCTGAATGTCCTATATGACTTCCAACACGATTTATATCTTTTTCACCTAATTCACCTGAGCGTAATCACCATTTTACAATATATAAAAGCATTCCGAGTTTTCTTTCTATAAATTAGCATTTAGAGTGTAAAAAAGCTTGACAAATGTTCATTTATGTTATACAAATTTTTAAATTTTATTAAATCGTTGCGCATCAATTGTATATAGAACCTGGTTCCGGCAGACACTCAAAACCCTATAAATGAGATTATTATTTTAAGGGATGGAAGTCAAGTAGATCACCCAAAACGTAGCTGTAAAAGATTGATCTAATAAAGTTTTTTTTCGAACCTTATTATCTTTTTTTTCATTTGAACACTAAAATTAATATTTACTTTTTTATTTCATTAATGACGGTTAGATTTATTGTTTAGGGTGGTTCTCAATAATGAGTAAGAATAACTGCTAAGCGATGTTAAAGACTCAATATCTTGTATGATAAAGAGAAAGATTCTTTAATAGTCACAAACTTTAAATCAGTCACTAATGTGATTTTAGGTTTTTGTAATCCTGATAAAAAGAATGAATTAAGTTAGTGGAAAATTATTCAGTCAGACAGAAATTCATGTTCCAATTTCTTTCCTGTTAGTTTTGCCAGAAATCAAATTATTTGCTAAGGGCTTTCGACTTTCGAATCAGAATCAAAAGTATCTAAAGATTGCACTCAGACTCTTTAATTGGCAAAAATTCCTATAATTAACAATTAGAACGTTTTTAATGATAAATAATGAACCAGTCTGTAAAAAAATAAAGAAAAAAAATAAAAAAGTATATATTCTTTCAAATATTGAAACTTTAATATTTTATATTTTATATTTATGCTTTTTCTTTTTACCAAAAAAATCATTTTAATAAAAAAATATTTTTCTATAAAATAATTTTTTTTTGTTTTATTTGTAAATTTTAAAATTTTAATTGCGTTTTTTTTTAATTTTCATAAGTTTCAAAATCTAAAACAAATATTGCAAGTTATGAGAAAAGTTTTCAATTTTAGTTTCATATTAACAATGAATATACATTAAGCATATGAACTGTTCTAAAAATTAAACTTTAGAAATGATTAATAAACTCGTATGTAAAATTAAAAAAACGCATTATTTATGCGAATAAAACTTTCTCAAAAATCTATTAACAAATTCAATCGATTCTGAGTCGATATTCCGGGTCCGCAACTCGAATTAGTCAATCGATCGACCTGGTTTGGATTGCAAATGACCGAAAAGTTAAGAGGAGCATTTCAATATATGTTTCTGTACGGTGCAACTGTTGGACATGGGTGGAATCTCGAAATATTTAGACCGACTCAAAAGTCATTTAACAAATTTGTGGTGTACAGATATACATATATATGTATATATTGGAGGGGAGTAAATAAAAACATTGTAAAGATGAAAAAAAGTATCAATATTTAATGATAAAGAATTACCCTTGTATCTCTTATAAGAATAATAATACTCTTTTTAAATATATTTTTGTTATGATAATTCTCTGAACATCAAAATTATAAAAAGAAACAATGAATGAAAATATTTAAATATTTAAAATGGAAATTATATTAACTAAAATTATGGAATTTTAATTGCATTAAATGAGTCCAAATATTTCCACAAAATTATTATTACACTTGTTTCGATTTGTAATATTGATGAAATAAACTCAAAAATCCTTTTTTATAATATCTTTTAGCGGTTAAAGCTGTTTTTAATTAAAACTATATCCCCCTGTCCGACGAAACCTGATTCGGAATTGCAACTTTTGTTTGGCGTATTTTGTTTACGAAGTCACAGCTAGGCATTCGGTAAGTAAACTTACTATTGACTCATACTTGTGTAAGTTGTTAAGAAATAATTGTTTATCTTCTTGATAGTACATACTGAGTTTCATGAAGGAAAAATTCATAAATATAGACAAATGTATGAAGATATAATTCCTATAAAATATTACTTTTTAAAATAAATAACACGCAAAAACAATTCTACGCCTTTTTTTTCAACGCAATAACATATATATTAAGACAAAGGTGAAATTTGTAGAACCAAAGTCAATGTTTATTGATAATTTATCAATACAAATATTTATGTCATTCATAAATTTATGCACTCATATTATCGACAAAATTTTCCCATTTGAGCGGCAGCTTGTTGAGGCCATATAAATAAAACTTTGGTGGGCAAGAATCTATGAATTTCTGGAATTGATTTTTTTCCTATCAAAACGTAGTTCAAATAGAGGAAGAAATGGTATTCTGTTGGAAGTAGGTCTCTTGAGTACGTATACAGAAATTACAATTTAAGTTTTGTAGTTTTGTCACTATCTTAAGTGCTGGATGTTGTTTTTCATTGTTGTAGAGCAAGATGGAAGTGGACCTGTTTACCAAACGCAGCTATTTTTCTTTGAGTTTCCATATCAGATCTTCCAATTGGTTGCAGTAGACATCTGCTGTGATCGACAAACTAGGTTTCATGAAATCATAATGGATTACACCCGCGGAAAACCACGAAACACTCACCTAGCTTGCTGAATGTTATGATTATCATTTTGAATCTGAAGTGACGATTTATTCAAAAAGTGATCAAGCAAACATCCAAACGATTTTTTTCTGTTTTTCATTTAATTCATATTGAATTGAATTATCCAACTTATTCACTCTACCAATTTGATCCAAGTAATTCAATATTGTTTACTTTGTAACAGCACATGTTAGCGATAAATCGTTAGTATTCTGTGATGGATCTGAATCTAAGGTTACTTTCAGTTCATCCTGAGCGACCTACTCATTCTTAAGATTAAAATTACTTTTCACGAATTTCCTGAACAAATTTGAGACATCTGCTGTGTAGTAGACATCTGCTGTAGCATTGTATCTGAATAATCTATTGATATTTCGCATGGTTTCTGATACTGAGATAACATGTAGGAAGTCGTACTTCATAATATTTCGAATTTCGGAATCTTACATTTTTAAAATAATGATTATTGAAACAAGCTATCAATGATTTCAATTAATTTTTATTGATTCATTAAATAGCCAAGATATATAGCAATCAAACAAAAGACCTGAGCAACAAAATGTTAAGCCATTGTAAATGATAACTATTTGAATTTATTGTAATCATACCTACAAATTTCATACTTGAAAACTAATAATATAAAAATTAGCATCCACTTCGTTATACTTTCATATATAATATAAATAATTATAAGAATACATTTAAAAAATAAATTTATTAAAATCGTTTTTAAATAACATAATTCACATAAATAATTTGTAAAACAATAATTGTTTTTTTACATCTTATAGTCATTAAATAATTAAAAATTAAAAAAACCATCTTTTCTATGCATCGAAACTAATGTGACCATTAATAAGTAATACAATGAAGCCAATGAATTCCATTAGAAAGCTCAATGTTAATCCTAGTGAACAACATTATTCTTCAATTATGTTTTAATTTTACTCCCATTTGATCCGTACACAACCGTTTGCTTTGATTCCTTGCTCTCCCATTGAACTCAAGTCGAATCACTAATGCATTTTAATTTTCAAATTCATTGATAAAAATATAATCTTCTTTTGAATGTTATTATAAATTAACAAAAAAAATAAGAAAGAAATTTTCATCTTTAATCTTCTTTGCTTTACAAATTACTTTTTTGTTTAAATCAACTCACACAAACATACGAATATTTATTAATAGTAATTAATTGAAAAACTCTTATTTAATTTTAAATAAAAATATTCTAAATTAAATTATCATTTCAATGAAAAATGAGGGAAAAATAAATAAAATTTTTATTGATAATGAATTAAAAACATTTTCCAAAGCCTTCCTGGACGGAAGTAATGCGAGTGAAGTCAGTCTGAACGGATGAGGTTATGCGGATAATGTTTCTTTTTTTCGAAAATTCTATGGAAAATATTGCTGGATATATATATATATAATACAATTTGATCTGTCATTGATAATTAACTACACGTTGTCTGAATCGAGATTTATAGAATAGGCAGATTCAATTAGTAAATAATTTATTTATATAAATATTAATTAGAATAAATAATAAAGTTGTTCTCGTCACTCGATTTCTTTAAATGAAAATGATCAAAACAAAATCCTTTTCTTAATAACAAAAACAAAAATAAATTTTTAATAGATTGTTTGTTTAATGAAGCTCAATTAACAAATAATTTGATGTCGAAGAAAAATAATATAAAATTTATTTATTTTCTTAACGTACTTTTTCAAATTTAAATAGTTTTGTAGTTCTCATAAAAAGCTATATATATATATATATATATATATATTAAATAGAGATTTTAAAACAGGAAACTCATTCTTTGAAATAGAATAGATTCTATTTTTTCAAGAACCTTACTTGATCAACTGCATTGTGAAGGCTCACTAATCCGGGTTTTTAGAAGACGATTTGTCTCTCCACTGTACGAGATTTTACATTCGTGAAAATTAAATATTTAAACCATATTAGCTTGCAATTCATAAATGATTTTCGAATTATTTGAGAAAAAGCTTTGAACTTTGGATGTCATTGAAACCGTTTCGACTCTACAAATATTCTTGCAAATACAGTGAAAACCGCTTATAGCAGCCAGATTTTTTAAAAATAATTTTTTGAAAACCATTTAAATTTTGATCAGCGAACTAAAAAAACAAATAACTCCATATATACAACTTTAGTGTAGTGGCCAGCCGGTTATAGTGGCCAAATCTGGCTGTACAGATGTGGCCACTATAAGTGGCTTTAACTGTACTCCTCCTAAATGATTAAAAAACTTCAGAACATGGTATTTTCATGATTTGTTGTGCTCTTCAATATTTTCTTCTTTTAGTCCTTTCTTACCCCATGTTTGTGAACATAGTGTGTCCAATATAACCTTAATATTGGGATCTATGTGTTTATTTTTGTATTTGTTCTCTCTCAAGCGCCCTTTAAGAGTATTTAAAACTTAAAATTGGAAGAATAATTCCAAGCTCTGAACTAAACCTTTTATTTCACTATCTCTATATTTTTCAAGACAAAAGCTCTGTGGAGTCACTAGAGACTTGTATTTAATGTCTTTCTGTATAAATCAGTTCGAAGTGTTTTTAATGTAATTTGATATTTTTTAACTATTTTGTCACTGTTTTTTTAAAAAATTTGATTATTGTGGATGTTTTGAAATTTCATACGCCATCATCAGCAATTATAAATTTAATTTGTAAAGTATTAGAAAATGTAGAAAATTTGAATTTATTATTACAAGATATTATTGAAAAAATATGACAAAATATTTTTAAAATTAATAAATGATATTAAAATTTGAAATGGGTTTAATTTACTCATTTTGAATATTAGCTAATGGGTTTTAGTGTTTTATTAATAATGATTCACAGAACTGCCGCTCGCACTGTTAATCAAAGCTCTTCTGTTAAACAGAAGACTAGTCCATTGAAACAGAAGAGATTCTGTTGTTACAATGCAAGAGTATTTACTATTGGAAAACTTAATCGATCGACTCGATTGGGAATGCTCACTATACCGGGTTTCAAAGTGACGATTTTTCTCTCCAGTATGAGTTTTTATACCGTTAACAATTAAATTATAAAACCAGATTAGCTTACAATTAATAAATCGTTTTCAATTTATTTGAGAGGAAGCTTTGAACTTTGGATTTCATTGAAACCACTTTAATATTCACTTTATTCTTCTAAATACTTATATTATAAATATTTCTCATTTGTTTTCAAAAACTAGGATGATCAATAGAAAAAATATTATTCAAGAAAGACGTCGTCTAGTGAAAGTGATATGAAGAATTGTTGTAATGACAATTCTATTTGTAATAGTTATAAATGTGCAAAATATTGATGTTGTTAATAATATTATAAAAGAAAAAAGCGAAAATTTAAATCAGTGTATAATAAAATTTTATAATATTGACGTAATTACATTTAGAAAAAACCAAAACTGATTGAATTTTATATATAATAATATTATTAATAAAAAAATTTTTTTATAAAAACAACCACGTTTTTCAAGCATTACCAATGCACTAAAAAGAGGAAAATAATTTTTTCTAGACATGTGAGAAATTTTATACCTAAC